>JBCEWC010008108.1:0-20427 GCA_038996855.1 Solanum aculeatissimum | reverse complement strand
GGGGGATTTTAATTGAGTTGACTTATTATCCGCAGTTAAACCTTTATTTTTAATTATTTCTTCCGCACTTTATCATTATAATTATATTTTTGGCTGACTTGTCTTGGTGGGATAAGATGAGTGCCATCACACCCATTTTTGGGTTGTGACAATTGTTTGCTACCCATAACTCAAAACTGTATAAGCAAGTATCAATTTAACCCAAAAAATAGTAACAGAGTTACAACGCAGTATAAGCAAGTATCAATTCAACATCATTCTAAACAAATTTTTGGTTTAAAAAAATACTTTTTATTTCGTAACAGGTTGAGCAATACACATAATTTAAAATTGTCAACTATATTATAAGACTATACTTTTAGTAAGGTATCAATTATCAAGTACTTTTAAATCAAGAATCCATGATGATCATATAATTGTAACTCAAATACTTCATTAAAAGCATAAATCAACCATGTAAAGGTTTACCAAAGATTCTCATATAAAATGGTAAGCAAATTGTAACTGATTTATTTTTTCCCAAATGAAAAATCTCATCTAATCAAGCACAAATCGCAAAAGGTCATAATTTCACTATGTATAATTCACTAGCTAGAAAATCTCATCTAATGCAATTCAGAATATAATAAGTATGATATAGTGTGGGTGTATAATGTAAACTAACCTCATTAGTCCATTAATTGTCCCTTTGTGACATGATGTAGAACCAATTCTTGTCTTGAGGGGATGCCACTACAAAATCAATTCTTGATACACCAATGGGCGAACATCAAGATCTGTAGAGATCCTCATGCAATTTTCTTGAACAAAAAGAAAAAAATAGTTTAAACTATGAATAGAACATGTCAACATCCTGTTATGTATATTTTTGTTTGACTTACTTCTTGGCGTGTGTTTTCAGCAACTCCTTTTCCATCCAACTACAAAAATCAGAGATTAGGTCCATTGGAGGTTCATAACAAATGTCGTATCCGTCAAATTGAAATTTTTGACGAAATTTGTAAGTAATTTTCTCCTTGCCCTTCTCGCTTGAACTGAAATGATATAGGTACGGTGAATTGAAAAAGCACAATGACGTTCTATTGCGTTGGGTTGGGGTCTAAGATGATTCATGCAAAATAATTTCTTTGCATGGAAGAGTGGTAGGTAGTTGGTTGTCTCAGATGAAAAAAAGGTCATCAGTGACTTCCTCTAGTGTAGGTGTCTTTAACGTTGTTTCCTTTGGGACTGAGGTAGTAGCAGATGAGACCTACATGTTGAGAGTGTTCAGATGTTAGTCATTATTAAAAAACTCATACTAATTAAAATTATGTATCTACTCGGATTGGATTGTGTTATTGATTAATGGTGCTTATATATTACAAACCTTAGTTAACTCTGTTAATTGAACAACACCTAGAGGGGATGACAGATTTTTAGGATGTTTAGTTGAATCAACTGCTACATCAACCTAAAAAAAAAAGCCATCCAACAAATAGAAGAAGCGAAAGAAAAATAACGAATTGTTTAACCATTGTTAATCATTGCAGTTGCAATAGCTGCCTGAATAATTAAACAATTCTCATATCTGATAGAAAACGAATTATTAAAACTGAATTCATAAAAATAAATAGTCCCCAAAATGCTTTTAAGTATTAAAAGAAGCATACTAAAGTTGAGAGTTTGATACTTGAATTTCTCTATTTGATAAAATTTTATATTAGTTGTGTTTGTAGACACTTGATATTTAAATTCTAGATATCTCTTGCATGGCACAACATATTGCATACTGATATGAAGGATGAATTTAATTTGTATAAGAATCTACAAAATGCATCTAGGTATAAAAAAAAAAGGAGATAATTAGTATGTTTTCATTTGACAAAAAACTCATATCACATCAAAGAGGAGTATATAGTACATAAATAATGATTTTGATACTTGAATATAATTTTACATTAATTGTGTAGTAGATACTTGATACTTGAGTTTGTGTACTTATATTAAAATTGTGATACTTGAATCAATCATTTTGATACTTGAACAAACAGTTTGATACTTAAATTTAAATTGTGATAATTGAAACAACCATTTAGAGACTTAAAATACAATTGTGATATTTGAATAAATCAGTTTGATACTTGAACAAAATTTTAGATTATTTGTGTTATGGATACTTGATACTTGAATTTATGTACTTAAATTAAGGATTTGATACTTGAATCAAACTATTAGATAATTGAACAAAATTTATGTACCTTGATGACTTCACTGCTCAAAATATCATCTGTCCTATTTTTCGTGGCAGCCGATGAAGGTTGATTTGAAACTGTTTGCTCAGCTGGATATTTGGTGGCGTGTAGGCATGCTTGAAATGAATTATGGACTGTTTCAGGGGATGATGCGCGAGCATTTTCCTATAAAAGACATGTACAAAAAAAATAACTTTTAGGATGGGTTTTCTTGACACTTGTGAACTTAACTTGAGTATAAAAAAACAAAGAACTAATTGAATATTACTACCTCAATTGCATGAGTAACATCTTTTTCAATGTCCATGTCATTGGATTGGTTTTGATTCAAATCTGTGCAATCATCAATGTTAAGAGCGGAATCATCGGTGGCTGGGTCCTATTGGTTGTCTATGACCGGAATAGAAGGCTCATCAACAACCTGATTGTGAAAAATATTTAAAAAATTTATGATCGATTGTCTACTTTTTGATAACTGAAGTATCACAATTCTAAAATTGAGTACATAAACTGAAATTTCAAAAAAAAAAAACAAAAGATATGTAATCTAAAATTTAATGAAATTATCAAGTATATACAATGAAATAACAAGTATCAAGAAGACAAATAAGATTATCAGTTTAGTGGTTGGGTTTTGTGGTATAAAAAATGATAAGATATATGATACCTTATTTGACTTCGGATGAACGTTTTATGCTTGGTAAAAGTTCATTAGATGGGAGATTATGGGTGCCTGTCAAGACACATCCTTCTAATTCTTCAGGAGTTGGCACCATATTGAAACAAATAACCTGGAAAAATAATAATTTAATTACTGATGAATAACAACAATTCGGGAATAAACATACACAAAAAATAAGTTTTCAAGCTTGCAACAACATCTTAAACTAAATTAATTCAGGAGTTTGAATATGTTAAATAACAGTATGATAAATAACCTGATAAATTAAATTTTATGTCGGATAAGTAGCAGTGATTGAGTAAAAAGCATAACAAAAAAAATTATTAAAAATAATTTGACAAGATTGATACCTCGCTGAATATGGTAGATATGAGAAAATCATATTTTGGCTTAGGCCTGTAACTTGCCAATTCAGGATCCTGAGAGTGATGTTTCCACACTTAACAACAACATCATTAGGGACTTTAGAAGCACACTCATATATCCACACATTCAATGCATATGACATGCCTGATAAACGATACAACTTCTTAGATTTTTTAAATGCTTGTCTAAGGCTTTTGATCAATTTCTAAAACACAACTTGTCCCCATTGGTAGTGTGCATAACTGTCATCTTCAATAAGTTGGAAGTGGAGTAATAGAATAGGTGACTTATCAATTTGAGAAAACACGAACGTGTGAAGAAAGTAAAGGATAGCCATCTGTACAACGTCTTCATTGTTGTCCCACTGACCAATTTTAAATTGTTGAACCAGTGTCTCTTTGTTTACGCCATTACATGATCCCAAAAAGTATTTTTTTCAACAGTTTACTACTGGTTGAGACAGGATAAGAATGGTTGTCAGCATTGCCTGAACATTTCAATCCAGTAATCATGGCAAAATCTTTGATTGTGAATTGAAGGACATTTCCCCTAGCATGACAAATATGAAACTCATCTGTGTTGTTTTGGTTGACCTCGAGTAGGAATAAGCATTTAATAATTTGTCCTTGAAATTTGCAGTGAGATATATTCAGGTAAGGACCAAATATCGTTTGTCAAAACTGTTCAAAGCCAACATTTCTAATATTTTTTTTTTATCTTCGGCAAAGGTAGAGCTGTAAGTGGCTTCAAACCTTAGACAATGATTGAGAATGTGTTTTACAACATATGTTGTCCCCTGCAATGTTGAATTATAAGATACTTAATAATTGAAAACATAACAGAAGAATTAAAATTTTCAAGTAACTATAGTGTGTTCATATGACAAAACATGGCATATCCACAACAAAAGTAGCTAATTCTTACATGGACAACATTAATGAAAACTGGTATCAATAATGAATTTGCATACGAATCCCCAAAATGAATTTAATTATCAAAAATTATGTAAGTGGTGTGTTTTCATGTATCAAAATAATCATATCCACAACAAAGACAATTATGTAGTTGATTTGTGAATTAATACTTGGGTAAGATTCTATATTATTTCTCTTTTTAAATTTGATACTTGAATCTATGTACTAAAATTAAAATTGTGATACTTGAATCGACTAGTTTGATAGTTTAACAAAATTTTAGATTATTTATGTTATAGATACTTGATACTTGAATTTGTGTACTTAAATTAAGATTTTGATACTTGAATGAATCTATTAGATACTTGATGATTTTTTTAGATTATTCTATTGTAGATACTTGAAATGTGGAAACATGATACTTGAAATAAATGTTCATGAAACGTATATTAAATACTTGAATTGTGATTTTCCAATTTTTGAGACCCCAATGCAATTTCACACACCCATGGTATCACAAGTTTCATACAACAAGAAACACACAACAATATAAGTACAAATTTTAGATTGTTTGAGCTGTGGATACTTGATACTTGAAAATTTGTACATGAAATTATGTTTGATACTTAAATTATTGGTGTTCCACATTATGAACTCCCACATGCATTTTCACAAAACACCTATTGTGCTTTTCATGTATAAATATTATTTTTCAGATTTGAACCCATGCATTTTCACAAACACCTAGTGTGCTTTCATGTATAATTAAGTAAAATAATGTGAAATTTGTGTATCAATTCAAAAAAATTATACACAACTAAAAACACCCATAAACAAAAAAGTATAAAATTTGATAGTTAAAATAATAAAAACCATCCAACATTATTTCAAAAAAGAAGAAAACATAAAAATTAGGACGAAGATTCTCACCTTCGGCAACAAAGGTCGACTTGTGATGACCACTTCTTTCTTCACCTTTTTTGCATGTCGACTTGGGACTTTTGATTTCTAAGTTGAAGCTACTTTGTTAATCACCTCCGTCAAATCTTGTGACTTCTCTTCAAAGGACCCATCTTGATTATTGCTTGAATCGTCGCTTATTTGTTGGGAATCCATTGAAGAACTCTGTTGATCGGATGAGAAAACAAGATTTGAGATAAACTATAGAACAAATAATGAAGAACAAATTTTGAAGATTAAAGCAATTTTTGTTAACTTTCTATTTGTTCGGAGATACTTTGGACAAAGAGTGAAGAAAAAGATTTGAAATTCTCATTAATTGTGATTGACACCGATTGAACTTGTAAAACCAAAAAGAAGGCGTGAAAATGGCTATTAAACGTGTGAAAAAAGGTTTTGTGTTAAGTATCTACAAATAAGGAAGAGAACTAAACATTAAAGAATTTTTGTAATATTTTAATATGGTAGGGATATTGGAGATTTGGGTAACTTAAATTGTGTATTTTTGTAATTTTAAGAACAAAGTAAGGGCTAAAAGCCTAATTCTTTTGGAGCAGCATCAACAGACTTTTGGGAGTAGATTTTGGGTTGAGCAAGCCCAATATTTCTTAGAAAATTAGGACATGTGGAAATTGATTTTCATTTTATGTTTATTGTCTTATTTGTTGTTGATTAACCCTAACTCTAATATTTTGTGATTTTAATTTTAATCTAATTAAATTTTCCCAAGTGAACCATTATGTTAGTTTTTATTTTAATGATTTCATGAATTTTAGTGCTAGTCGTTTTGGGCAAAATTTAATTTTGTGGAATTTTTCAAAGTATTTAAGTTACTACTTTCAAAACATTTCTAGTTTTATTTTTTCAAAAGGTTCATTCATTTAAAACGGTTCAAGTATTTTTCCTTGAAATTTTTATGAATTTTTTCCTCTTTTAACACTATGCCATTTTTTAGTAAAGTTAGAATTTTTAGAACCTCAATTCCTTCTTAATTTTTTCAAAATTTGTTAAAGTTAGGCAATATGGCTAAATTTTACATTTGTTTATAGAAAAATCCTTAAATAATTTATATATTCCTTAGATTTTTTAAGTTCTATTTTAAATTTGATTTTCTCGAAAAAGTTAATCAAATATTTTAATCGTTGGTCAATTGCAAGTTAGCGGTCATTTTTTAATGATTACTTTCTACTCAAAAATGGAAATTGGACCCTTACCCATTTTCTCTAAAATTTTAAGATTGTTTTTGTTGAATTCTTAAAATTAAAAAGTTTTTCTTAATTTTTCTTAAAAAATTAAGTGTCAACTCTGTCTTTTTTTTCAAAAATTAATTTTTACTCAAATTAATTGAGTATTAAATTGATTTTTCGAAAATAGCCTATTTTTCAAAGTAACAAAATGGCGATTCCACTGCAGAAATTAAGTAGTTTCTAACCATTGGAATAAGACTATTTGACTAACTATTCAAATTTGTAATAATTAGTAATTTTATTTTTCCTTATCTGCGCTTTATCTGTTTAAATTCAATATGAACAGTTATTTTGCATTTCATGGTATTTTCCATTGTATTTTGTGTATTTGAAAGAATGGTTTTGCGAAGCCGCAACCAGACTTTCAAGTACTTAACCCTTTTTCAAAAAAATAATAGTTTATTGGTTCGTGATGCATCCAATGGTTGCCATGATTTCCAACTCAGGTTGTCCGCCTGGGTCCTCAATCCTTTTAAAACCCACTCTTATAAAACTAGGATAGAGCGAAGCCAAAATCCTTTTAGGATTATTTGCCTAGGTCGACCCAATACCTAAGCGGTATTGGGCCTATTAGTAGCCCACCTTGAGTCTATTTGGCCCATGGCCAATAAGACGATCACACTTACGTGTTTTAATTGAAGGATGTGTAGTTTAATTTAAACAACCCATTATCATCTGGGTGGGGGGAACCTAATTTAATTTTCTGTCTTGTAGGATGACTCAAGTCTACGATCCTTTGAAGACAAGAATGGTGACCCAACCTCATCCCTTTCTCAAAGTATGGTGGAAAAGGATGACTGAACAAGACCAATAAGAGGTCTAAAAACACATAGGTTACCTCTCTTATTTAATGGAAATGAAGGCTTTGCCAGACCTAATTGAAGCAATGCTTAAATTTTGGGATAGTTACTTTATGGTGTTCCATTTTGGGGATGTGGAGTTGACTTCGATCATAGAAGAGGTGGTGGGAAGTTATGAGAGTGTAGGTATTTGCAACAAGAGAGGCTCTATGCCAGATAACAACATTTTAATTCCCAAGATGTGGGGTCCAAACGAGATCAAGGAAGCATTTTCACTAGTCAACGTTGATTGCATGGGTAGGCTAAAAGGATCAAATATCTCTCTCCAAAAGTTGTATTATCGGTTTGAACTTACCAATGGCTACGAGAGGTTCAAAGAAGAATTCATCTCCAAACAAACTTGGAAGGAAAAACAAGCTTTTGCTTTTGCGGTGTGCTTGCTTGGGTCTATGGTTTTTTCAAAAAATCTAAGTCATGCTATCTATCCGAGTGTGATAATGGTCACTCATGCCATTTTCTACGATGTCAAATTCAGAATGCCAGTTAAATATTATACTTTAGCACCTATGATCCTAGTTGACATCTATAGGGCTTTGGATAAATGTCAAAATGAGAGTCGGTTCTTTTAGGGTTGCAACCAAATGCTCCAATGGTGGATGATGAAACACCTATTTAAAGTTCATAACCCTATAGAACCAGATCAAAAACACCGAAGGGATCAATTCTCCTCTCATCACTTGTGGTTATACCTGAATCATTTCAAAGTAGGGAATGGACAACAATTTTGGATGCCAATATTAAGTGAACTAAGAGATGAAGATGTACAATAAGACATTGATGATCTCGTTGTGAGAGACATTGTGATTTGAAGTCACGATCTTCCTTTCTTGGTACTAGTCATACTTAGAGGAACCCGACCTTATGCTCCCGATCGAGTTCTTAAGCAGTTGGGTTGTAAGCAAGTCACCCCTCAAATAAGAGACCTGAGAAAATTTGTGACGAATCACAAAAATGATCAAGTATTCTTCGCCAAGATGATGATTCAAGAATGGAAGACTCAGAGGGTAGCGGGCGATAAGGTTCCCAACAAGTTCAATGTCGAGTGTAGCGATGCGTATAAGGAATGATTGAAGAAGAATCTTTCAAGAACTATCAAGCTTGGACCAAATGTACCTTATTATATTAAAGATGTTGAGGCCGAAAATCAAGTGCTACTCCACTGACTCTAAGAAAAGTATCAAGAGAATGAGTTAGCCCACCAGCGTCGACATTTATAGGATACAAGGGTCATAGAGCAACTTAAACAAGAGCTTGGTAGAGCAAGACAATGCATAGTTGGGTTGGATGATCTTATGGAGCAATAAATTTAGACTGTGGAAGGAGTTAATCATGAAGAAAGGGCTCAATTAGAAAAGGATCACTAGTGGTAAAATAGATACTTCATGTGTCAAGAGGTCGATACAACTAAGAGGGCAAGGACTAATAGAAGATCTGAGGCAGTGTGAAGTCTTTTATTATCCCCAACTTGGGATTGCTTATCATTTTGTACTTTCTTTTATTTACTTTCTAAGATGTATCTTTCATGATGTTTTCTAAGCACTTTATTTTTTCAATGGAAGTATTTTGGGGATAGTGACTTGTCTTTAAATTAATACACATCCTTCAATTCGATAGGTCAACCCTTGACATAAAAGAGTCACATACTTTCTAGGACGCACAATAACTGTTTCTGTGCTCTTTGCTTTAACTGTTTATATGACTATGTTATGTTATTTGGAGAAAGTCTAGCCCACTACTTTTCAAGATTCATTTTAGAACCCCTAAGCATAAATATTAGCCACTATAAAAAAATTTGACCAAATACTCTTCGACTCTCAAGTTTCTCAACAAAGTTTAAATCTCTTAACTTAATCCTAAATCCTACTCTTCCATTTCAGAAAAGGTTGCACTTGCTGTCAAGATGAAAAAGAATCAGAACACTAAGAGAACTAAGGAAGCACTGATGAGAAGACTACTTCAAGTTAGTCAAGAGATCCACGAAATAGAAGGGAAGACCAAGGAGGTAGATCAAGCCACAAAAGTTGTGCTGGCCAGGATTGTTGAGGTTGATGGAGAGATCAAAACTGCTAAGAACAAAAGGGAAATGTTGGACAAGATGAATAAGATACTTCAAAAATACTCATACACTCTGGAAGACGCCTTTGGAGTTGTACTAGCCCGAACTGCTGAAGTGGACTTGGAGCTCGAGGCCACCAAAAGGGAGATAGTCAGGATCATTTCACTGAAGCAAAAGAATTCCCAAATGAGAAATTGTGCCTCTCCAAATCTAAGTAAAGAAACTAATGAAGAAGATGAAGACGGGGTTGATACTCCATCGACAGAGTGACCTACAAGTTTGAAAGAAGAAGAAGTTGATCAGAAGAAGAAGTCTCAGTAAAGACATAGTTTACATGTCTAGCAATATCTTTGTTTTGTACCTTTCAATTTCTATGTAATGAAGTACAAATGAAATTAAGTTATCCTTGTACCTATCGAACTATATAGGGTCTAATTTCTCCTTTATGAGAAATGTAGGCAACCTTTCCAAACTAGACCCCTATCTTTCAAAAGCTTATTCCCCCCTTTCCACTATTAATGGCAGATGCGAGAAGACCTTGACTCAATGCAAGTCAATCTTCCTGATACACTATTTCCAAAATCACATAGACAAAGTCCTGTCTATTTTACCATATCCCCTGTACTCATAGGCTAGTTTACCTCCAAAAAAAGCAGCAATTGTTTGTTTGTTGATCTATGTGTGCTTTCTTGTATTATCTGTCAATTCAAAGAAACTAACAAACTTGACTTTTGAGTGTTTTTTCTTTCCGCAGGTAACTAGAATTGATCTGTGGTTGATAAATTGGCCGACCATTCATATTTCACCAGATCAAAAGCTTGCAAAGATTCCTTCCCTAATCGAGATCCATCGAAAGGAAAGCCAACAATAGTTAAAAAGAATGAGAATGTACGATTAACTAAGATTACTGTGGTAGATCCCGTCGTTGTTGAGCAGAACAAGCTAATTGTACAATTGATGGAACAAATAGTTGAGATAAAGGTCAAGATGCAAAAGACCCAAGATCTAATAAACTTGGCAATCACTCTAACCTTCCTAGTCCAGACGATAGGAGGCCTCCACTCTACTTTCCTCTTCTCAACCCAACTCACGAACCTATCTTGAGTAGCTTACCCATTATCTCTATTCAAAGCACCCCTACCATCGACTTAACCACTCCTAATGTGTATCACACCAGCTCTTTGTACCAAGCACCACCTCTCCTCCAAAATCCTAATGCCAACAACGTCCAAGCCTTTGTTCCCCCTCAAAATCTCAATACTACTAATCCCCAGATAGTCCCTCCCAAAAACCAGACTCCTGATCAATATGCTCAAAGACCACCCACTACTCAACCCTTGCCTACTAAAGTCCCCTTCCACATGCTAGTCCTTGCCAAACCACATATCCCATATGCCACTTACTCCGCAATTGATCACTATGAGGAGAAGGATAAAGAATGGAAGGGCAAGGAGGAAATGACCAAGTTGAGCATAAAAGAAGAAATAATGAAGTCCATGAGACAATATCACTATGCACCAGACATCACAGGCCTGAAGTACGAAGATTTGTGTATTCATATTGATTTGGACCTTCCAAAAGGGTTCAAGATTATGAAGTTTGATACTTTTGAGGGAACTGGAAATCCTTTTGCCCACTTGAGAACATATTGTGATCAACTTGTTGGCATCGAGAAAAATAAGGCATTGTTGAAGCGACTCTTCAGTCGAAGCTTAAGTGGGAAGGCCTTTGAATGGTTTACCACCCAAGAAGTAAATCAATGGGCTGGTTGGAATGCTATGCCTAAGGATTTTATGGAGAGGTTTGCTTATAATGTCGAGGTTGTTCCAAATTGTTATTCCTTGAAAAAGATAAAGCAGAAATCTACGGAGAGCTATTGTGAGTATGAATATAAATGGAGGAAAGAGGGTGCCAAAGTTTGGCTTCCCATGTTCGATAAAGATATTGTTGAAGTATTTGTACGCGCCCAAGAGCCAAAATTTTATGACAGGATGATGTTACTTATTGGGCGAAATTTGCTAAGATAGTCAAAACTGGGGAAACTATTGAGGATGGACTTAGAACAGGAAAGATTAGTCATGTGTCTAATTCAACTAGATCCTCAAGATTGCTAAAGAAGAAGAGAGAGGATGTATCATTTGTTTCCGGCGCTCCAGATAGGAAGAGACCCTCTAGCAGTGACTCCAGAAAATCCGCACCTTCCCAAGACCACTTTCAATCTTCTCCAAATTCATTTCACATTTTTTATACCCAACCAGGGTACCAAACTCCACCCTCAAATTACAAAAACCCTCCCCTTCACTACCATTCTCCACAATACCCAAATATTCACCCAAACTACCAGCCTCCATCACCAAACTGCTCCAATGTTCAACCAATTTACAAAACTCCTCCTACCAATTACTCAACCCCAAGCTACCAAACCCCACAACCAAACTATCAAACCCTAAAATATAGAAGATTTCTAACCCCTACACCTCCTCGCTACCCAAATTACCATCAAGTACCCCCACCTCCACAAAATAATTATAACCCTCCTTATCCAAGCTCAGAAAAGAAACCTACTCAGGGGTTCACTCCACTTGCTGAAAGCCGACCAATTTATTTGAGAGATTGTTAGCCGCAAGAATGATCCATTCCGTTCCTCCAAAAGTAATGAATACTAGCTCTCGATTCTTCAGAAGGGACCAAACATACGCTTATCGTTCCAACATTGTTGGATATGACATTAAGGACTGAATTAATCTGAGCACAAGATTCAAGATTCGATTGACCGTGATATGGTCATTCTTCAGACTGTCGCTCTCAATGTCAATGGTTATCCTTTACCTAACCATAGAGAGAACACTATTAATGTGACTAAGAAAGAGGAGAATTGGTGCATGACTAAGATGATAGTCCCAAATAATACTAAAAGTCTAGAGAAGAGTGTAACATCTTTGTGCCTCACCGAGAAATCGAAGATTATGAGTATGACACCTCCATAAGTTGTTGCTCTAGTAACAAAAGGAGTTCCTATTAAAAAGTTTGTAATTGAAATCGTTAATACGCAAGGCCTGATCACAGAAACATGAATAAAATTCTAACAAAATAAAAAAAAATAACAAAGCAGATACGTACCAATATTTACAAGAAGGTTTTCTAGGTTAAAATCCTTTGATTTTCATGAAAATCAAAGAGTTATGTTGTAAGATTTCCGAAATGGTTTCGCAGGGAAGAAAGAGCGTTAGAAGTGTGAAAGCTACACTTACTTCTTTATTTTTTTTAAGTAAAGATATTTTATTTTGAAAATTATATATATATATATATATATATATATATATATATGAGGAGTGTATTTAAGCTTAGTTTGTCAAGTTGAGGGGTGTTTTTAAGCCAATGTATAGTGCGTGAATGATACATTTTTGTGTATGAAATAAGAGGGGTGTATGTAAACTTAGTTCGCCAAGTTGAAGAATATTTTTAAGCCTAACAATAGTTTAGAAATAAAATTAATAAATCATGCTAAGTTCGAAAATATTTTTAATACTTCTCTCTATAATATATAAAGACACCTACTAACCTATAACACAATGCAAGAAATATTGCCATACAAGTGAAATTCATATGCAAATACAAACGAAAACTTGTAGAAACTTCTTGAATATTTAAATTTAACTTAAAAATAAATTAATTTTTCCAATCCAAATAAATTTTACTTCCCTTCTCCTGCTTGCCAAGGATTTAGGAACTTAGGAGAGACCTGAATCTTTATCTTTGAAAAATGGCAGCTTCGGCTTCTCTTTCTCATACGTTCTGCCCTCTTCGATTTCCTTCTTCTTCTTCCAAAACACCAAGAACTTCAATTCAGCCTTTAGCTCAGTGTTCTTCATGCACCCATCACAATTTCTCCCTCAACAAACACGGTAAAAACACTAAATTTGCTGTGTTCAGATGGAATCCAATAATAATCAACCATACAAGACGTTCCTCGCCCAAAATCTCCTTTTCATTTCAAGACTCTGCTCTGGAAGTAATCTTTCTATCTCGCATCTTCTAATTTGATGTTTTCTTGAAATTTTATGGTTTCCTTGGTTAAGTTGTATATTCATATTTTATTGACCACTTGTAGTCTCAGTGTGAAGTCAAGTTCAAGTCACCTCCTTTTGTGTACATAGTTGCATTGTCTCTTTTTTTTTTCTTTTTGTGAGAAAAACCCATGGTTTATCCCTTTTAAATGTTTTTGATATAGTAGAGATTAAGTTATCTTGTTTGTCTTTTATTGGTAGATTAGTAAGCCAAGTTATCTGTCGTTGATTCAAAGTTCTTTGTTGAGTGTTGTTAACTGCTAATTTAAAGGTTGGTGTTCTCCTTGTGTGTGCTGATTTCCTAAGCAGGGGTGTAAATAATGTAAATATTCTTGTGCCATGACCTAAAAATTGTGCTTAGTTGTGTGTATAAAGTGGGAAGATTATCGGAAGGAGGGGGCTAGGATGACGGCATTTCTGAGCGAACCACATTTTCAAATGTTTGATTTATTGATATGTTGATTTGGGTTCCGATTAAGGAATTGTACAAGTCGAGCTAGTTATTGAGTGGGGGATGCATATTGTAGGAGGACTACTTCCAAGTAGTGTGTGAATAGCTCGTCTTGTTGTTGTTGACTTGATGAGCAGTGTTTTACTTGTGAGTTCCTCCTGCGAACTACTTGCTGGTCCTTGGATTTGTTGCTTATGGATTTTAGATGTGTTTAATATTGGGTAAGTGCGAGTTATATTATTTTAAATCCTTTCATTTTGCCATGTTCATATAACCACTAAAATACAAAGAAGCACTTCATGTCACTTTTGAAGTATCTGCATAAAAGTATTTCAACAAAAAACACAAACTATAGGTTGGAATTTAGGGATTCTAAATTGGTTTTGTAGATATCTTTTAGAAGAGATGTATCCAATATAGCTCTATTCACATTTGTTAATTATGTGCTTTTGTATGTTTGATATCCCCTTAGTTACCTAATCTAATTCAATGATTCTCTTGTTTCGCCATCAAAGGATTTTGTTTGTCGTAATATTGCTGTGGTAAAACTGATGATTACACAATAATTTACTGTAGGCAAGTGATGACGAGGATAGTCTCAGTGAACAGGAAACGGCAAGAGATGTAGCAGATGAGAAATATTCATCTAGATTGAAGTCCCTCATGCAAATTTACAAGGAGGCCATCCTAGTTGGAGATGTGAAGACTATATCTGAAATTGAGATGGTCATATTCTCAGTAGAAAAGGAGAGAAATGACATGGCTCAAAAAGTATCTGCTCTATCAGCAGATATCAATACTGGAAAGGAAAAATATATTCGTTTGCAAGCAGATTTTGATAATTATAGGAAAAGATCTGAGAATGAGAGATTAAAAATTAGGACCAATGCTCAAGGGGAAATAATTGAGAGCCTCTTGCCCATGGTTGATAACTTTGAGAGAGCTAAGCGGCAGATCAAACTAGAAACTGAGATGGAAAAGAAAATTGATGCAAGTTACCAGGGAATATACAAACAATTCGTGGAAATAATGAAAAGCTTGCGCGTCGCTGTTGTTCCAACAGTTGGCAAGCCATTTGACCCCGCGGTAAGAAATTACTGATATCTGCTATCCCTTTTCTTCCTCTCTATGAAGTCATTTTTTGTCCCCCGTTGTGGGGAAGCAGCCGGTCTCTTTACTTTGCTGTCATTACATGAACTGCAACCAGCAAATGTACGTCTGTGGATCCATGTTGTACTCTGGTTTGTCATGGCCAACACCACATGTCAAATGCATATCCTATTTTGTTTATATCTCCTAAATGTTAAAACCCATATCACTCATTTGGCCAAACTGTGTTACCCTACTGCCGCCTATGATTGATTCTACTTTCCTGTGAGCTTTAAAACTTAATCTGATTAGAATAATTGTCTCCATCTAAATAAATAATAAAAGAATATGTTAACACATTGAAATTGAATAAATTACAATTAATTATAAAAGAATATGTTAATGCATTGAAATTGAATAAATTACGATTATGTGGAAAATGGATGTATAATTTATGGCTGCATTTACCCCAAGTAGCATGGATATGTACAAATATTTCAGAAAACAGTAGCACACAACATTAATATATGAATTTAGTTTATATGCATATAAACATGATACGAGGATAGGTTTTTAGACTCATTAAAGAACTTCTAAATTATTATTATTGATTATATATATTTTTTAACATATTTTTCACTTTTATTTTATTTAGTATGATGATGATATGATATGATTTAAATGAAGAAATAGGGATTTATATAGCCGACGCCAACTTGTTTTGGGACTGGGGCGTAGTAGTTGTTGTTACATATACATTTAAACATATATGTGCATACATACATAAAACTGCGAGTGCATGTCTGTTTAGAATCAGCATCTCAAAATATGAATTTAGAATCTTCGAAGGTAACAGATAAAGGATAGTCCTTATTTTCACATGATGGTATTTGGTAGCTTGCATGCACCTTGATTAGTCCATAGAGAACCTATTTTCTCCCATCTGCACAAGTACGGACTAACTTTGTCTATCAAGGCTTAGGCAAATGGACTAAACAATTTAGTGTTTTTTTTGTCTCTATTGGGATTTGTTATTGGCCATCCTTTGTTTTGCTATTTGTATTGTATTTATGAGTTTCCAATTGCTTTCCACTATAGTCGTTTTTGTATGTAGTATTTTCTGCTTTTAGGGTTGATATATTTACGTTGAGGGTCTTCCGGAAATAGCCTCTCTTATTCTATGAGGTAGTGGTAAGGTCTGCGTACACTTTACCCTCCCCAGACCCCACTTGTGGGATTTCACTGGGTAAGTTGTTTTTTTAATTCTGATTTGAATGCAGGTCACTAAGCTTTGCACTCACTCATTGTCTACTTGGTCACATCTTTGGGTGCAAGGGTACTCCACTAATTAATTTCATAAGTTGTAATTTAAAACCTACATCAATCAACTGTACTCCAATCCCCAAATTAGTTGACATCGTCCATATAAATCTTCTACATCCATTTCTCTATTGAAGCGCCTTCCATTCCAATACTAAATAATTTTCTTCTTAAAGCATGCTAGAACTTAGGAGTTCACCAAATCTCACACTTCAGCTTACATGGTCAACTAATTCAATCCCAACTTCTTGGTATGTACGGATACTTTATTTACGTTGTGTTTTATTTTTAGCTAAAGCTGCATTAACACAACTTCATCATATGATTTTACCATGTGCTCTTATAGTATCTTCAATCATCATAACAGATTGGTGCATCTGGAGGTCTATGTATTGTACCACATAGCAAACTTCATAAAATATGATCCAGATGATTCAATGTCTCAAACAACTGTTACTATGGCTCAGCTTCAGACAAGTTGTGGTCGCCTATATGAATCCTTACTAACCATGTTTAACAACAAATAATTAGAAACAAGTATCTAACTAGTTCTAATTACTTCTGTAAATGTAAAACAGTGCATGGGTAGAGAAGCCTTAATTTTGCCTTTTAAATCTGCAACCTAGTTATTGATTAGATCCAAGCAAGAACAAATAGCATTGAAAGATTGCCACTGTAAAGACCTCTCAATTTAACTTCAAGTCAGGTAAAGGGCTGCATTCCCCAACTTTGATGCTGAAAATTGGCTTGGGCTTTCCGTTCAAATTTGGTCTCATGATCATTGATTCTATTATATTATAATTAATGCAGGAATGTATTTTGCTTTATGAGAAATTGAATAAGACTGTTATATAGAAAATGTTTTATTAGGTTTAAATCATCAGAAAGTTGTCTTCGCTAAAAAAGAATTATCAGAATGTCGGTTATAAATCCCAAAGAACAATGTTAACTTGGCATGTTCGAATTACCGCCTAATAGATGTCTTATGTTTTGAATGTTAAAGGTTAACATGTTTGGTAAAAGATTGTATGAGGATTGCTGATATTCATTACCACTGGAGTCTTGGCATTTTAAAAATGTACCTTTTGGGTGCTTCTAACCTTCAAAAAAAAAAGTAAGATGGATTAATTCAAAGTAAATATTGCTGTCAAATTTAGAAATTTTAATAGAAAAAGAGACTTTGTAACATTGGGATTAGACGAAGATATGAAGTTCAAGGGATTGAGAAGTACTTTTGAGTCATAAAATAGTGTTGTCTTTTCTCCTTGTACAAACTACAAAGCTTATACTCCAGTGAGGCATGTGCATCAAATCTCACATGAACAGGTATTTGATAAGGTTAAAAAAAAAGAGATAACTGCCTTTTTTTTTAATTGAACTTGCACTTTTATCAAGTATGAAAGCGCTTACAGTGTTACCTCTACTTTGGGGAAAAAAGGGGAAAAAAAAGAAGTTGAAAAATAAAGAAAGTTTTATTAGCTTAAGACCTGCATCTTTTTAAAGAATATTGTAAGTGTAAAGGAAAATGTGAATATTAACCAAGAAACTTCGTAATAGCATTCAATGAATTATTAGTTTATGCTTTGTGCAGTAGCTGGAGCTAGTGCTATCTAATGACGGCAGCTGAATTTGCGCATTAAACTTCTGTGCATTACATTCAACTATGGTCAAATCAGAAAGACAATTTGCTCTGTAATATTTATTTTAATGAAGTATTTAACTATCTTTTTCTCGATGCGCTGAAGAGAGATATGATCATTTGTGGTTTCCCATTCTTTCACATGGACGATTTCTGTCTTGCTTTGCACAATTCTTTTTTAGTGTTTGCTAATCTAAGCCTTTTCAAAGTCGAACATGTCTAAGACCTTTTCTTTTCATCAAGTTAACTAAAACTGGGAAAACAAAAGTTAAAAATAAGGTGGTGGTGGTGGTGGGGGGGGGGGGTTCCTCTGTCATAATCTTAATGTGTTTTTATTAGTTTCTAGTTGCATTGTCCGACTTTGGTGCAATCAGAAAATATTTGATGATGAGCTGATTGAACACTGGTTGACGGCAACAGTGAAAGCAACTATAGCAATATAATGTGTTGCGTTCTGTGTTTTTTGCTGCAATGAGAATAATTGAATGATGAGCTAATTGAACACATGTTGATGGTGAGAGTTAAAGCAATGTATATAGGTTGTGTGTTTAAATGCAGATTTGGCTGTAGAGAGTATGCATTCTCTTCTGAGTGTAACCTTGACTGTGACATCTACCTCATGCAATGCTTCCTCTACCTACATGTTTTTGACATATTCTTTGACTTGGGTTTTTTTTAAATTTTTTTTTTTATATAAAATTTTATTTGGGTGGTGGGTGTGAGCTTGCTGGTAGTGTTCATACACTACATACAGTCTTATCCAAGGCAGATCTAAGCAAATACTAATCTTTAGCATGGGCGTTTTTTCTTGATACAGTTACACGAGGCTATTGCTCGTGAGGAGT
This sequence comes from Solanum aculeatissimum, assembly GCA_038996855.1. Taxonomy (NCBI): domain Eukaryota; kingdom Viridiplantae; phylum Streptophyta; class Magnoliopsida; order Solanales; family Solanaceae; genus Solanum; species Solanum aculeatissimum. The sequence goes on along the minus strand of JBCEWC010008108.1, from coordinate 1,700 downwards.
CTCAGGAATTTAGTGAGGGAGTTGTAATTGAAGAATTCCGCCGTGGGTTTTTACTTGGAGACCGCCTTCTAAGACCAGCAATGGTTAAGGTTTCATCAGGACCAGGCAAAAGGGTACCCTCTTCAGTCGCTCAGAAATCCCCTACAGCAACTGTTGGAGTCGATGAAAGCTAGTTCAATCTCACAGGTATACATTCAATTATTTGAAGAGTGAACATTACTTCCAGTCACATAAAATGGATTTGAATTCTCATCAGCCTTGCAATCGTCCACGATAATGTACAATCATTTGTTCCTAACTTTTGTTTTCCGTCTATTACACAGTGAGAAATAGGGGGAATACTTCCTTGAATGTTAAAGAGATTCAATCCAATTGTTGAAGGAAAATATGTGCCTTTGTCCAAAGGCTTGTGAACTCTCTTTTGCATTAATATGAAAAACATTTTGGGACCTTACTAATTTGTTAGTTCATTTACCTGATGGTTTACTGCGTATCATTCTCTCTCTCCATATACCTACTGGGAGATTCACCACTAACAACTTGTTTGGATGGTGATTTTTGGTGGTATAGTATGGTATGGTTAGTAAGAGAATCACATTTGTTTTGATTGTTTCATTAATTATGTGGTATGGTATGGTTTTGTTTCATGGTTCTGTAACCATGAAAACTCTCACTTTTTGAAACCACCAATTTGGTGGTATCCCATGGTTCTTTTTTTTTTTTTTTCAATTATATCCTTAAATTTAAATAATTCTAATTTATCCTTTATTATTTATTAAACTTTACGCTAATATATGCATTATTTTTGTATTACTTATTTTCCTCCGTATCAACTTTTTGAAACTTCTTTGTAACCTCCCGTCTTTTTTTTCACGTTTTCGTCTATTTTTTTAGGTTCGTTTTGTTAAAGGTTCTTTTTTTATTTTCTTGTGTTATTTGGTTGGATTGAAAATATATTAGCTTGTATGTTTCCCTACTTGATTCTATTTATTAATTTTTTTAAAAAGTTTTATTAAAAAAATATTGATAAATTTAATATTTATAATAATTGAGGACATTTTTGTAAATTTTCAAGTTACGATACAGTACTATACAGTCAAATCGAACAACAAATTATCATTAAACAGTAACAATCCATACAATCTATCCAAACATTGTACAGTAGTGTACAATATTATACCATACCATACAATACCATACATTATAAAATCATGACAAACCACCATCCAAACAAGCTGGAAGTAAAGTTGGCAGCGGAACCGGACTCTACCGGTTTCGGTCCGGTTTGGGCCGGTTTTCTATCGGTTTCGACTCCGGTCCGGTAGAGTCCCGGTGGGTGGGTCCGGGAGGGGGTACTGGGAGACGGAACCGGGATGGGAGGGGCTTTTTTTACTGGTTAATACCGGTTTCGGTCCGGAATCGGACCGGTATTACCGGTTTTTTATAAAAAAAAATTTTATTTTTTAAAAAAATCTGATTGGACCGTTGGGTTGTGGGGCCCCCAACGGTCAAATTGATTTTCCAACAAAAAAAGAGCCGTTCAAACGGCTCTTTTCCCCAGTTTTTTATAAATTTTTTTTATTTATTTAAATAACCCCTACATTTTTCAACTGTAAATACCCTCACCCCTTAAAATATTTTTCCATAAAAAATTCTCTCCAATTTCAATTCTCTCAATATCTAAATTATCTCAAATTCTC
>JBCEWC010008107.1:0-20429 GCA_038996855.1 Solanum aculeatissimum | reverse complement strand
TTTGATCTAAGAAATGTATGTGCAGCTCGATAAGGGATAATTATGGTTACCGAATACCATACCGTAAAATACCGAAATCAAAATTAAAAATACCGAACCATATTGAGTTAATTTGGTATGGTAATGGTATCAAATTTTTAGATACTGAATATCGAATACCAAAATTACCATACCAAATTTTCAAATACCGTACCGTACCATGCCCACCCCTAATACCTACCATCTTTATTTTATTTTACTTTTGTGGAAGACATTTGATTTTCCTCAGGCTTCTCTCTTTCTTTGTAAAATTTATGTATTTTTTGGTTCCAAATTGGTTCTTGAAGAAGGTTGGTTGAAGAGATCTTTGCATTTTTTCTTTTTACCTCAGTTTGTTTTGAAAATTTTGATGGGGTCTTTTATATTGGAAAGAAAAACATTTGAACAATTAAATTACTTTGAATAATGAAAAAAAGCTTTAAAAATTCAGCTAATATGAAATAGAGAGTATGTTTTTAATGTATGATGAAACAAACAACGACGACGTCCCACAAGTAGGGTCTAGTGCGGGTAAAATGTACGCAAGACTTATCACTATCTCATAGAGATGGAGAGGTTGTTTCTAGAAGACCTTCGTCTCAAAAATATGATTCCAAAGCAGAAGATACTAAATATGAAACAAATGATTAAAGTGGAAAGCAAATAATAATATATAAATATAATAAAAGTAACAAATATAAGACAGACAATAACAATACAAGGTATAAAAATACGACTAATACTACTTATTAAAACACAAGTTAGACAACATCATACCCCTACTAGCCTATTAATTTGTTACCTTAATACATGATCTTCACTTTTTTCTATCTAATGTCATGTTCTCGGTGATATGAAATTGTGCAATATCCTGTATAATCGTCTCCCCCTAATACTTTTTCGGTCTACCTCTATTCCTTTACGTAACTCCTAAATCCAACCTCTTGCATCTCCTAATAGGCGCGTCGACACTTTCTCTCTACACATGCCTAAACCATTACAGTCGTGCTTCCCTCATCTTGTCTGTCGCATAGGTCATCCTCAACTTCTCTCGAATGGTCTCATTCTTAATATTATTATCACTAGTATGTCTACACATCCATCTCAACATCCTCATCTCCGCAACCTGTACCTTCTGTATATGTGAGTTTTTGATTGGCCAGCACTCTATCTCATATTGCAATGATGGTCTAACCACCATTCTGTAAAACATACCTTTAAGTTTAGGTAGTATTTTCTTATCATACAATACTCTAGAGACGAGTCTTCACTTCATCCATGCTACCCAAATATGATGTATTGAGTGGCAAGCTTCACTTCGACGTCCGATTCATCCGTCACAACACTGAATTTGCACTCCAAGTATTTTGTTTTGGTGCTGCTCAATTTGAACCCTTTGAATTCTAAAATATGTTTCTAAACCTTCAATCTATCATTAACTTTATCCCGTCAATCAGTACTATGTCATCGGCAAATAGCATACACCAAGGAACCTCCTCCTGAATAGATCGTGTCAGCTCATCCATAACTAAGGCAAAAAGAAAAGGGCTTAACATAGATCTTTGATGAAGTCTCATCTTAACAGAAAAATACGGCAAGTCTCCTCCCACCGTCCTAACTCGAGTTTTGGCTCTATCATACATGTCCTTTATCGCCCTAATATACACCATTGGAACACCTTTTGCCTCTAGATACCTCCCTAGGGCATCCTTCGGAACTGTCCTATGCCTTCTTAAGATCAATGAATACCATATAGGGATGACAATGGGGCGGGACGAGTTTAGAGCTATGCGGGGCGGGGTAGATTTAAAGTTATGTGGGGCAGGGCGAGTTGGAGTAGCTATTTTTAAAACTAATGCGGGGCGGATTTAAAAAATCAAGTAGAAATTCGAAGAAAATTAAATCTTTTCAATTAGTAAAAAGCAGATATATAAACTTTTTATATTAAACATTGACTTTAACTTTATTTTTTTCTAAAATTTAAACTAGACATGTTTGGTAAATTTTTAGTTGTTAAAATGTTAATTAGAAACTTTTAAGTAACGATTGAGAAACAATTGTTGAAATATCAACTAAAATAGTTAATTAGTTGTTGAGATATTAATTAGTGAAAATTCAATTTTTTATTTTATTTTTCATATTAAATTTAATTAAAAAATAAAATAACTTAAAAATTTAAGCGGGGCGGATTTATGCGAAGCGGGTCTATGCGAGGTGGGGCGGAGTGAGTTGAAAATGAAAAAAGTCATCATGCAGGGCTAGGCAGGGCAGTTTAAAAAATTTATGGGTTGACCTCAACCCGCCCCGCCCTCGCCCTCGCCCCCGCTCTGCACCCACCCAATTATCATCCCTAATGCCATATGAAGGTCCCACTTTCTTTTTCTATATTTCTCCACTAGTTTCCGAACAAGATGAATTGCTTCAGTAGTCGATTGCCCAACATAAATCCTAATTGATTCTCTTAAATAAATACTCTGCTTCTCACCTTCACCTCCACAGGTTTTATTGGCCCTTTTGCTTTAACTTTCCCTTACTCTCTCCCAAACCTTCATAATGTGGCTTAGCAACTTGACGCCCCTGTAATTGTTACAATTTTGAGATCATCCTTGTTCTTGTATAATGAAACCATTGTAATCCTCCTCCATTCATGAATAACAATAAACAAATCGGTCAACCACTCCAAACCACCCTTGACCGTGCTCTTCCAAAATTCCACCAGAATTTCATCGGGTCCGATCATTCTCCCTTTATTCATCCTACTAATAGCACGTCTAACCTCCTCACCTTTGAAATGCCTATAGTAGACAATATTTTGATAACTATTAGAGTGTGCCAAATCACCCAACTCAATATCTCTGTCCCCTTTTTCATTTAAAGGTTTAGGATAGTAAGCTTGCCACCTTTCCTTAATGGAAGTCTCATCCACCAACACCTCACCGTCCTCATCCTTGATGCACTTCACTTGATTTAAGTCGCGAGCATCTCTTTCTCTCTCTTTTGTGAGCCTATAAAATCTCTTGTCCCCGCCTTTTTCTCTTGCTCGACATACAAACGTTCAAACACTATTGTCTTAGCACTCGTAATTGCCATTTTCGCTTCTGTCTTTGTCGTCTTATAAATATCCTTAAGCCTTTATTTTTCATCTTCATCCATACACTCTGAACATTTTATATAGGCAACCTTTTTAGCTTTCACTTTGCCTTGAACTTCTCTATTCCCCCAATAATCACCTTGACGTCCACCAAAAATTGCTCTCAATACCCCTAGTCCCTCAGTAGCTACTTTTCTAATGCAACCATCAGTAGTGTTCCACATATTGTACACATCCCCGCTACTATTCCAAGCCCCCAAACTACTCAACTTCTCCCCTATCTTTCGAGAAAGAGTAGGAGTCAGACCTTCCCATCTAATCCTCGGTTAGGCATAAATAGCCTACTTCTTTTTATCCGTCTTAATATCTAAATTCATCAATAAAAGCCTATGTTGAGTGAAAATATTTTCACTCGGAATAATCTTGCAATTCTTATAAAGGCTTATATCACCCTTCCGGAGGAAAAGGTAATCAATTTGAGTCTTAGCTACCATACTACGAAAGGTGATCAAGTGATTCTTCCTCTTCAAAAAATATGAGTTAGTAATAATCAACTCAAAGGCGTTAGCAAAATCCAAGAGAGATGTTCTATCTCCATTCCTCTCCCCAAAATCAAAGCCTCCATGCACATTGTCAAAATCACTAGAAGTTGCACCGATATGTCCATTAAAATCTTTCCCAGTGAAGATCTTTTCCGTTATTGATATTCCTCTCACAAGCTCATCCAAATACTCTCAAAAGAGCTTTTTGACTCCCTCATCTAAGCCCACTTGAGGCGCATAGGCACTAATTACATTCATTATCTGTCTGTCGATAACAAGTTTAATAGATATCATCCTATCATTTATCCTCTTGACCTCAATCACATACTCCCTAAGGTCTTCATCTACAAGTAACCTACTCCATTTCTATCTCTAGAACCACCAGAGTACCATAATTTACTCGTCTACATCTCGAGCTTTGGTACCTACCCATGTGGCCTCCTGAACGCACACTATATTAATTTGTCTTCTCTTAAGACTCTTCACTAGCTCTATAGACTTCCACTATCCAACACTCAACTTAATACACCTCTTACCACTACTATCCCTCGCCTCCGACCCTAACATACGACATGACCGTAATCCACCATTAGTCCTAGATGCCACTAAACTAAGAACTAATAACTCAATAGACTATAGAAGGTCAAGAAGATACAATCTCTCGAAATCAACAATCCAACGATACATTAATATACGAAAATAGTAATTACGCTAGTAACAATGTACAATAATCAATATACAACAGAAAGAACTCAAAAACAATAGTAGTGAGCAATTTAATAAACTCCTTAACAAATAAATTTTTACAATAAATAAACAAATAAAAGAAGAGAAACTCAAGTTAATATCACAAGAGCAAGTAAAATACTCACTCAATTAAAGAAATTTGATGAATTTTCGCAACAAACGAGTCGATGAAGAAAAATCAATTTAATTTGACAATCTACAAATTAAATAATCAAAAAAGCAATGCATGAAAATTGATATATGTTTACAATAAACAAATCAATATATATTACGTTCAAACCCTGAACAAAAAGTAAAGAGAAGAGAGGAACGATAGAACCTAGAATGCTTGGAATCTGACCTGGATCTTCATCTTAGATGCTGATTTGGAACTGGTTTGGTTGTGATTTTTCGGCAAGGTCTTTTCTGACTAGAAAGAGAAACAGACAGTGTTCATGAAATCGGGACAATGAATAGAAGATTTTCTGACGAGATAGTCAGATTCTTGGTGTTGAGGGTTTCCCAGTGAGATTCTACACAAGAAAATGCCGACGAGGAGTGTTTCCGCCAAAGGAAATTACCAGAGAAGATAAGAAGAAGATCCAGAGAAAGATCAACTAAAAAGGTCGCCAAAATATTAGGAAGTTACCGGCGTGTGTGTTCTCGTCTATTTCATTGTTGAAGTAATTTGAATCTCTTATTTAGCAGTGAATCCTCTAAAGCAAAGAAGAGAGCTTTGTCAATGGTGACACTAATATTTTAAGATTTGAATTAGGAAGAGAAAATAGAAAATTTATTTTCTGGGTCTTTTGGATGAATAAAAAATGAGAAGCAACAAATGTACACACTATGAATCTAGAAAAATTCTTTTCCCACTAAACTGTGCATCTTTATAGCTATGTCATTTTATGAAGAAAAAATCAATCAATAATCCTTAATAATAATCCCAAAAGCAATTCTCCAAAATAATCTCCAACTTTTACTTTAAAAACAAAAAATGCAAAACAAAATAGAGCCAAATTGTCTGTAATTCTGATTATCTGATTTTGGGGTCGGTGGATATTTGATTGGTACTATGTTATCTTCCTTGCTCATGGTACTTCTATTGTGACTGAGTGATGAGACATACTGAGGACTGTGAATAGGAATGTGGTATATACCTATATGCATATGGACGTATAAGGAGTCTACATATGATTAGTATATCGAGTATCTGTTGTACTTTTGAATATCTGATGATTGTTGAGAATACTTATGATTAATATGTTGATTATGTGATGACCCAAAATCAGGTGTGATGGAACTCACTTAACCCACCAAGGCAAGTCAACCCAAAGCTAAACATCCCAAAACGATAGCAAAAACAGAAGATAGAACAGTCTAATATAATAGATAAGCATAAGAAAAAAAATCTACAACCATTCCAAAACTGGTTACACATGTACAAACCTCTAGTAATGAGAATACTCAAATGATAATATAGGTCTCAATGTTTAGTCCTCAAATAGAATATAACATAAAACATAATCTTCAAAGGTCTGTCGAAGAGACAAATAACTACCTCTAAAGGGATCCAAAAGATCGATCCTATAACTGAAAAATTCAGCTAGAGGGACCGAGCTCACAACCTACAAAAATGTAGCAAGAGATGAGCACCAAACAACACAGTACTTAACAAATGGAAATTAAATCTAAAGTAAACCAATGAGGAACACAAGTACTCCTATCCACCCAACCACATATTGTGGAACTATACACTTGCACTCAGAAAAGTCCTAGCACAACAACAATACATATAGACAAATACATATTATAGAACAATATTTCAGAATTTGCAACTAATCCCCAGAGTCAAATGGTACAATAGTCCATCAGTAATATAAGCAATCATAGAATCCATATAGTTCAGCATTCGCAATGTACGAGGCTCAAGCTATCAACATATAGCACCATCTTTCATTAATTCCATCTTAGCAACATACAAGGTTTTAAAGTTTTCAAAACATCACACGTAATACATATTACAATATTCAAGAAAGAATAATATGAGATGGAGTGAATGCAATGAAATGTAAACAATGTGATGCAATGTCAAGTAATTATAATGTATATTTGTCCTACGATACACATCCGCTGATAAACTCAGGCCAGAACCTATGGGGGTCATACATGAACCATGTATTCGCTGGAATTATTTTCCTTTGACATTTACTTTCATATCTAGCCAGAATTATTTTCCTTCGACTTTTCATTTCTTTTCGTTCTTATCTTTTTCTAGCTAGAACCATTTCCCTTCGGCTTTTCATCATCAATTGAACATCAGACAAAGTATGTCATCGTAGCACAATAATCATGTTCATGACAATAGGAATATGCAAGATGTCCACATAAATCATTTAATTCAACCATGAATTCTGAATAATTCACAAGTTCTCAAGTATTCAGAATACAATTTTAGATTCATCAAAATTTCAATATCAATCTCAAGTAATCCACAAATTCCATAAGTAACTGAAATTTCACATTTGATTCACAAGACAAGGATTCACATCATTCACTAGTGCTCAGTCTCACATCCCATGAACAAAACCTAAAATAATAATATTCTAACCCCTTTCATGTCACAATTCACCCAAGATCCACACACATAGGAGATTAACAAGTTAAAACATACTTAACAAAATGTTAGAAGTCTACTTGCCTTAGTAGAAGTCTCAAATCAAATCAATTCCATGGCCTTTCCTCTTCTACGATACTCTAAATCACCACAATCTAGTCAAATATAACGTTACAATCACATTACAAACTAATAACACTAAAATCAAGCAATTCGGGTGAAAAGAGCAAAATGATCCAAAAATTCAATACCGAAAAAGGTTTCCAAAATCTAGAAATTTTTACATAGAAACGATCCTCAAGTAATGAGGATTCTGATGGCGAAAACCATTTTGAATATAGAGTTAAAATGAGTTCAAAATCACCATTTTAGTATTAGAAATCAAAGTATGAGAAATCCCCAATTTCTTTAATTAAAAATTTCAATTTCTATGTTAAAATCACAATTTAATTAATGGGAATTGAAAACATAGGTTAGAAATTAGTTAATCAATAGTCTTGCCTTGAAAAACCTTGAAGATTCTCTCAAAAACCGAGCTTGGAATATTAAAAATGATGAAAAATGACAAGACCCACTATTTTAAAAAGACACTGTTTCAAATAATTTAATGCTCCACGAACGAGGAAGCCAAACATGACCCAACACTCCGCTAACGCAGAGTACAAAAATAGCTGCACCAGATTGCAGCAATGTACCAGCATAGAAATTCACCAAATGGTCCTTCGAGATTCGTTCAGAATCCCGTGAATACAAACCAAACATAGAACCCTATCAAAAATGATGTTCCAATCTCAACGGAAATATCAAAATTTGAGTTTGAGGTTTCCTTGGCCCGAAACTCGATAAAACTCAAAGAAACTAGTTAAAGCTTAAAATACTCAAACTACCCTTAGAGACTCTAAAAATTACAATAAGATCATTTCTAGCGTTAGTTTTTCCATCCGAAACCACTGAAATCGTTAGAATTTTGATTAGAGCTTCTGAAATTCAAATGTTGACCAAAGTCAAACTATGATCCAAAATCAACTGAAAATGCAACCTTGGATTCAAAATCTCTTTTTTAACTCTAAATGCAGTTTTGTAAGTTCTCCTAGGCCAGATTCTTCATTTCAGAGCTGATGAAATCGATAGAATTGCATTTCGACACTTGAAACTCAAGATGACCACATAACTCAAAATTTTCAACTTTAAGCCTTTAAAAACTATTTTTCAGCAAAACACCAACTTTTTACAAGGTTTTCAAAATTCGACTATTAGACTCAACCAAAAATGACTCCAAGAAACTTTCAAAAAGGGTAAAATGGTAATTTTATCAATAATGCAAAAAATGACCTTAGAGGTTATTACATCATTCACTTCTAAAAATAATGTTCGTCCTCGAACATGAGATAAAGAACATACTTGAAGACTCAAAAAGCTGGGGGTATTGGGCACACATATTCATCTCCATTTCTCAAGTAGCCTCACTTTTGGGTATGTGGATCCACTAGACCTTTACTGAAGCTATCTCCTTAGTTTTCAACTTCCTTACTTGCCTATCCAAAATGATCATCGGCTGCTCCTCATAAGTCAAATCTGGGCTCAATTCAACTGAATCCATGACAATCACATGAGACTCGTCTAGAATATAACATTGCAAGATCGAGATATGAAATACAGGATGAACTGAAGATAGATTGGGTGGCAAGGCAAGTCTATAGGCCACCTTTCCCACTCTATCTAGAAAATCAAAATAACCAATAAACCTCGAGTTGAGTTTGCCCTTCTTCCCGAACCTCATAACACCCTTTAAGGATAAGACCTTCAGCCATACTCTATCACTACTCTATCACTGATCATGAATACTGAAGGTCGGACCCATTTGTCGGGATAGCTCTTTTGGTGACTTTGGGCTATTACCAACTTACTCTAAATCAACCACACCCGCTCTAGATCCTCTCTTAACATATCTGTACTCATGCTCTCCATTGCTACTGAGTCAAACAACCCAATAGACGATCTACACCTCTGGCCATACAAAAGGGAGCCATCTATATATTGGAATGGTAACTGTTATTGTAAGCAAACTCCGCGAAGGCTAAGGTTGATCCTATCTGGCACCAAAATCAATGACACACACCTGAAGCATATCCTCTAACACTTGAATAGTCCTCTTAGACTACCCATCGGTCTAAGGGTGAAAAGTTGTACTCATATCCAAACTGGTACCCAAACCATGTTGTAAGGCTCTCAAGAAGTGGGAGGGAAACAATGAGCCACGATCAGACACAATGGAAACTAGGACCCCATGAAGTCTCATAATCTGACTGATGTAGAGCTGAGCTAACTTCTCGGCTATGTACTTTACCTTGACTAGGATGAAATAGGTAGACTTAGTTAATCGGTCCACCACCACCTATATGGAATCAAAGCCACCAACTGTAGGAGGTATACTAACCACGAAATCCATAGTAATACGTTCCCACTTTCACTTGGGAATAAACATCCTCTTTAACTCCCCACCTAGTATCAACTGCTTACATTTGACCCGCTGACATGTCAAGCACCTAGCTACAAACTATGATATATATCTCTTCATGCCACACCACCAGTAGTGCTAGCTCAAATCATGATACATCTTTGTTGTCCCTAGATGAATAAAATATCTAGCACAATGAGCCTCCTCTAGGATCAATCTAATCAAATCGACTGTCTTAGGCACACAAATCTTGCCCCCAATCCTCAACACACTATTTGTATCAAGTTTGGCTTCCCTAGACTCCCCTCTAATCTCTTTGTCACAAATCTGGCATAACTTCTCATCCTCGAACTGACAACTCCTAATCTAATCCATCAAGGAAGAACGAGACTCCAAACAAGCAAGTATACCATCATCCTTAGAAAGATGCAATCTCCCCAACTCATTAGATAATCTCTGAATATCCTTAGCCAAGGGTCGCTCCTCAACTCGAATAGTTGCAAGACTCCTCATACTAGAAGTCTTTCTACTCAAAGCATCAGCCACAACATTGCCTTAACCCAGGTGATACAAGGTGGTCACATCATAATCCTTTAGGAGCTCAATCCATCTCCTCTATCTCAAGTTCAGATCCTTCTGGCTGAAAATGTATTGTAAGTTGCAATGGTCGGTAAATACAAAAGCTTCCAACTCCAAGTCATGGGTAGGATAGTTATTCTCATGAGTCTTCAACTATCTCGAGGCATTGGCAATTACCTTCCCTTTTTTCATCAAGACTCCACCCAATCCAACCCCGGGCACATCACAATACACCGTGAAATCAACACCCTCCTCTGGCAAGGTCAAGATAGGAGTGGTAGTCAATAGTAACTTGAGCTTTTGGAAGCTCTCCTCACATTCATCAGACCAATGGAATGGAACATTCTTTTTAGTAATCCCGATCAATGGAGCTGCTATAAAAGAAATGCCCTGAATGAACCACCTGTAATAGCCCGCTAGGCCCACAAAACTATGAATCTCAGTAGCCAAAGTAGGTCTAGTTCAACCCTGAACTGACTCAATCTTTGCTGGATCAACCCGCACACCCTCTCTAGACACAACATGATCCAAAAATGCCACCCAACTCAACCAAAATTCATACTTGGAGAATTTAGCATACAACTTTTTCTCTCTAAGCCGCTAAAGCACAATCCTCAAATATCTCACATGATCCTCCTTGGCCTTAGAATAGACCAAAATGTCATCAATGAATACTATCACAAATAAGTCCATATACAACCAGAATACCTCACTTATCAACTCCATGAATGCTGCAAGGCATTAATCAAACCAAAAAATATAACAAGGAACTCATAATGGCCATACCTGGTCTAAAAGGTTATCTTAGGAATGCCTGAAGGTTGTATTCGTAGCTGATGGTACCCATATCTCAAATCAATCTTAGAGAATAATATTGCCCTCTAAAGCTGGTCGAACAAATCATCTATACGAGGAAGTGGGTAATTATTCTTGATAGTTACCTTGTTCAACTACTGATAATCGATACACATCCTCATATAACCATTCTTCACAAATAATATCGATGCACTCCAAGGCGAAACACCAGGGCGAATAAACCCCTTTCTCAATAGATCTTGTAGTTGCTCCTTTAGCTCCTTCAACTCAGTCAGAGCCATATGATATAGAGTGTAGAAATAGGCTTAGTGTTCAGCTCAAGGTCTATAGCAAAATCAATATCCCTGTCAGGAGGGAATCTTGGTAAATCAGAAGGAAAGACATTTGGAAACTCACACACCACCGGAATAGAATCCATGAAAGGTGGCTCAGCCGTAGTATCACGAATAAAAGCCAAATAAGACAAACACCCTTTATCAATAAAATTTTAGGTCCGAATATAAGATATAACTTTACTAGGATAAGAACCCCTCGAACTTGTCCACTCTATCCTTGGTCTACCTAGCATGGCTAAGGTAACGGTCTTAGCATAGTAATCAAAAATAGCATGACACAGAGATAGCCAATCCATACTCAAAATAATATCAAAATCTACCATATCTAAGATAATAATATCCACCCAAGTCTTATAGCCTTCCAAAGTCACGAGATAGGATTGGTACTCGATCTACTACTAAAGGCTCACCTACTCGGGTCAAAACATAAATAGGCACAAACATACTATCACACGCCAAATCAAACCCCAAGGAGAAATATGCAGACACATAAGAATAAGTGGAGCTAGGATCAAATAACACAAATACAGGACAATGGCAAATCGAAATAATATTTGTGATAACAACATTAAAGGCCTCAACCTTGGGTCTACCTCGAAAAACATATATTGGCCTCTCCGTCCTCCACTAGTAGAAGCTACCCCTATACCACCATAATGTGTGGAGGCATCACCCGCTCCTCTACCTCTTGTGCGTCCACCTTTGTTAGCATGACCCCTACCTCGACCTTTAGTCTACGGGGCTATACCTTCAGTTGATGGTGCCAAATATCTAATTAGTGCTGCAGAATAAGAGCGGTGTGGCCCAGAATAAGTCTAAATGGGACATTGGCAAACCATATGATCTTGAGACCCGCAACCATAACACAATCTGGGGGTGGACGACTGCTGTGAAGGAACAAGAGGAATACTGTACACATCCCAGTCCACAGGCCTCTGCTATGACCCGAAAGAACTTTAACCTGAACTATAGGGATCACGAGGACCCCATACTCCTTCGTATGCCGACAGTACTGCTTGAACCTAATGGCATTGGAACAATCCTCTTCCGCTAGTCATACCTCTGCCTCCAGATGAGGCACCTGAGAACTGCCCAGATGTACGAACTCATTTGGGGTCCCTAAACTCCTCTCTCTCCATGAGCTCCACCTCCTTGGCGGCACCAACCACTGACTGAAGAAATGCTCCCTTCCTAGACACCCAAAATACTGACCGTCTGATAGAATATGTCAACCCTCTCACAAACCGGTGAACTTTCTCCTTCTCAGTAGGAAGTATAGCTGTAGCAAGTCGAGCTAGCTAGTAGAAATGGATCTCATACTTAGAAATTGTCATAGTGTCCCATCTCAAACTCTCGAATCTCAGACGACACTCCTCTCGGATACTCCAAGGGACCAATCTATCATAGAAGGCACTAGCGAATGTCTTCCAAGTCATCAAAGGAGACCCAACTGGAAGAGACCCCGAATAAGTCCTCCACCACTCCATGGATGGCCAACGGAGCTGGAGAGTAACATATCGTACACCATGAGTCTCTACTAACTCCATGACCTTAAGTAACTCCCTACAAGTAGTCAAAAACTCATGTGCATCCTCGGTCTTTCCACCCTGAAACTGAGGTGGGTCTATCTTCCTGAATCTCTCATATCTATGTTGCTCATCATCAGTGAAGGCAGTTTCTAGAGGGATCTCAACAATAGGTGCTACTAGTGGTTGCTCCACTTGTACTTGGGCCACGGGGGCCTGCTGTTGATTCGGAGGTTGGACCCTCACCCGTGTTTGTGAAGTACTTGATATATCAACTGGACTACATGTCTGCCCTATGGTCTCAAGCACATTTAAAACTCTCAAAATCAGGTTTTATAGTAGTGGTGTTGCATCATACTCAAGAGGAACCTTCTCATTTCTAGGCTCTATCACTGGCTCAGAGGAGATACCCCACTCAAAATCTCTAGCCGGTGTTGCCTTTCTGCCCCGACCTTTACCTCGACCTCTAACTCGGCCCCTACCCCTAGATGGGGTCTCAATAGAAATCTTTGGGTTTGACTCCCCTCGTTTGGTAACCACTATCGCTCTACTCCTTGCTATCTGTCAAAAAGGCACACGACTACTCAACACTTAAACAAAGACCCACACGCAAATTGATTAGAAAGAAGCAAAAGAGAATTTTCTAACCGTCTTCATAGCCTCTTAAGGATAAGTAACAAACGTCTTTGCACCGATCCTCGAGACTCTAGTAGACTAGGCTTATACACATGTGAAACCTATAAATTTGGGACTCTGATTCCAAATTATCACGAACTGAAATCTGGTGTGATGACACTCACCTTACCAACCAAGGTGAGTCAACCCAAAACTGAATAACCCAAAATGATAGAAAAAATGAAAGATAAAACAGTTTAATATAATAGATAAACATAGGAAAACAAATCTACAACCATCCCAAAACTGGTGTTACATGTACAAACTTCTAATAATGAGAATACTCAAATGATAATACAGGTCTCAATGTCTAGTCTTCAAATAGAACATAACATAAAATAAATTCTCGAAAGTCTATCGAAGAGACAAACAACTACCTCTCAAGGGATTCAAAAGCTCGATCTATAATTGGGAAATCTAGCAAGAGGGACAAGGCTCACAACCTATAAAAATGTAGCAAGGGTTGCACATCAAACAACACGATATTCAATAAATGGAAACTAAACCTAAAGTAAAGCAATGAGAAACACAAGTACTCCTATCTACCCAACCACATACTGTCGAGCTACACACCTGCACTAAAAAAAGTCCCAACATAACAACAATACATATAAACAAATACATATTATAGAACAATATCTCAGAATATGCAGGTAATCCCTAGAGTCAAGTGGTACAATAGTTCATCGGTAATATAAACAATCATAGAATCTACATAGTTCAACATTCTCAATGTACAAGGCTTAAGCCTATCAACATATAGCACCATCTTTCATTAATTCCATCTTAGCAACGTACAAGGTTTTAAAACATTCACAACATTACACATAATACATATAATAATATCCAAGAAAGAATGATATGAGATGGAGTGAATGCAATGAAATATAAATAATGCGATGCAGTGTCAAGTAATTGTGATGCATATTTGTCTTACGATACACATCCACCGATAAACTCAGAAAGAAACCCATGGGGGCCACACATGGACCATGTATCCGTCAGAACCATTTTCCTTCAACATTTACTTTCATATTTTGCCGGAACTATTTTTCTTTGACTTTTCATTTCTTTTCTTTCTTTTCTTTTCTAGTCGGAATCATTTTCCTTCGGCATTTTATCATCAATGGAGTGTCAAGCAAAGTATGTCATCATAGCACAATAATCATGTTCATGAGAATAAGAATATGCAAGATGTCCATATAAATCATTTAATTCAGCCATCAATTTCAAAAAATATGAGTTAGTAATAACCAACTCAAAGGCTTTAGCAAAATCCAAGAGAGATGTCCTATCTCCATTCCACTCCCCAAAACCAAGGCCTCCATGTACATTGTCAAAATCACTAGAAGTTGCATCGATATGTCCATTAAAATCTCCTCCAGTGAAGATTTGTTTTGTGACCATTATTCCTCTTACAAGTTTATCCAAATCCTCTCAAAAGAGATTTTTGACCCCCTCATCCAAGTCCACTTGAGGCACATAGGCACTAATTACATTCACTATTTGTCTGTCAATAACAAATTTAATAGACATCATCCTATCATTTACCCTCCTACCTTAATCACATACTCCCTAAGGTCTTCATCTACTAGTATACCTACTCCATTTCTATCCCTAGAGCCACCAGAATAGCATAATTTAAATTTGTCTACATCTCGAGCTTTGGTACCTACCCATTTGGTGTCCTGGATGCACACTATATTAATTTATCTTCTCTTAAGACTATTCACTAACTCTATGGACTTCCTTGTAAGTGATTCTATGTTCCAAGATCCTACTCTCAACTTAAGTAAGCCCATACCCCTCTTACTACTACTACCCCTCACATCCGATCCTATTCGATGACATGATCCTAATTCACCATTAGTCCCAGACGCCACTAAACTAAGAACTAATAACTCAATAAACTATAGAAGGTCAAGAAGATACAATCTCTCGAAATTTGACTTGGATCTGCATCTTAAATGCTAATTTAGAACTAGTTTAGCTATGATTTTTGGGTGAGTTCTCTTCTGAACGCAAAGAGAAATGCATAGTGTTCGTGAAATCGGGACAAAGAATAAAAGTTTTTTCGGTGAAATAGTCAGATTCTTGGTGTTGAGGGTTTTTCAACTAGATTCTACACCAAAAAATATGATCGTTAAGAGGTTTTGTAGCTGTGCCGGCAGGGTGTATTTCCAGCAAAG
Source organism: Solanum aculeatissimum (assembly GCA_038996855.1). Taxonomy (NCBI): domain Eukaryota; kingdom Viridiplantae; phylum Streptophyta; class Magnoliopsida; order Solanales; family Solanaceae; genus Solanum; species Solanum aculeatissimum. The sequence continues at coordinate 4,857 of JBCEWC010008107.1, read as the reverse complement.
GAAATTACTGGAGAAGACAAGAAGAAGATCCAGAGGAAGATCAACTGAAAAGGTCACCAAAAATATTAGGAAGTTATCGGCGGGTGTGTTCCCGTCTATTTCGTTGTTGAAGTAATTTAAGTCTCTTGTTTAGTAGTGAATCCTCTAAAGCAAAGAAGAAAGCTTTATCAATGGTGACACTGACATTGTGGAATTTGAATTAGGAAGAGAAAATAGAAAATTTATTTTCTGGGTCTTTTTGGATGAATAAAAAATGAGAAGCAAAGAATGTACACACTATGAACTTAGAAAAATCTTTTTTCCACTAAAACGTGCATATTTATATCATTTTATGAAGAAACAAATCAATCGATAATCCTTAATATAATCCCAAAAGCAATTCTTCAAAAGAATCTCCAATTTTTACTTTAAAAACAAAAAATGTAAAACAAAATAGAGTCAAACTGTTTGTAATTCTAGTTGTCTGATTTTGGGGCCGACAGATATTTGATTGGTACTATGTTACCTTCCTTGCTCATGGTACTTCTGACTGAGTGATGATACATGTTGAGAATTGTGACTAGGAATATGGTATATACCTGTATGCATATGGATGTATAAGGAGTCTACATATGATTAGTATATAGAGTATTTGTTGTACTTTTGAATATTTGACGATTGTTGAGAATACTTGTGATTAGTATGTTGATTATGTCACGATCTAAAATCTGGTGTAATGACACTCACTAACCCACCAAGGCAAGTTATCCCAAAATTGAACATCCCTAAACGATAGCAAAATCAGAAGATAAAACAGTCTAATACAATAGATAAGCATAGAAAAATAAATCTACAACCATCCCAGAGTTGATGTCATATGTACAAACCTCTAATAATGAGAATACTCAAATGATAATACAAGTCTCAATGTCTAGTCCTCAAAATATAACATAATATAAAATAGAATCCTCGAAGGTCTGCTGAAAAGACTGCCTCTCAAGGGATCCAAAAGCTCGATCCTATAACTAAAAAATCTAGCAAGAGGGATTGGGCTCACAACCTACAAAAATGTAGCAAGAGGTGAGCACCAAATAATACGTTACTCTGCAAATGAAAATTAAACCTAAAGTAAAGTAATGAAAAACACAAGTACTTCTATCCACCCAACCACATATCGCCGAACTACACACCTGCACTCAGAAAAGTCCCAGGACAACAACAATACATGTAGACAAATACATAATATAGAACAATATTTCAGAATATGCAATTAATCCCAGAGTAAAGTGGTCCAATAATCCATCGATAATATAAGCAATCATAGAATCCATAGTTCAACATTTTCAATGTACAAGGTTCAAGCCATCAACATATAGCACTATCTTTCATTAATTCCTTCTTAGCAATGTACAAGGTTTTAAAGCATTCAAAACATCACACGTAATACATACGACAATATCCAAGAAAGAATGATATGAGATGGAGTGAATGCAATTAAATTTAAACAATGTGATGCAATGTCAAGTAATCGTGATACATGTCAGTCCTACAATACACATTTGCTGATAAACTCAGGTTGAAACCCATGGGGGACACACATGGACCATGTATCCGTCGAAAATATTTCCCTTTGATATTTACTTTCATATCTAGCCGAAATCATTTTCCTTTGACTTTTCATCATCAATGGAATATTAAGCAAAATATGTCATCATAGCACAATAATCATGTTCATGAGAATAAAAATATGCAAGATGTCCACATAAATTATTTAATTCAACCATCAATTCTAAATATTTCACAAGTTCTCAAGTATTCACAATACAATTTCGGATTCATCACAATCTCAATATCAACCTCAAGTAATCCACAAATTCCACAATTAATCGAAATTCCACTTTGATGCACAAGACAAGAATTTTCATCATTCACTAGTGCCCAATTCGATATCTCATGATCAAAGCTTACAATAATACAATTCTAACCCTTTTCATGCTGCAATTCACCCAAAATCTACACACATAGGAGATTAACAAGTTCAACCATACTTAACAAAAGGTTAGAAGTTCACTTGTCTTAGTAGAAGTCTCAAATCAAGTCAATTCCATGGCCTTTTCCCTTCTACGATATTTCAAATCACCACAATCTAGTCAAATATAATATCACAATCACATTAAGAAACTAATGACACTAAAATCAAGCAATTCGAGTGAAAAGAGCAAAATGGTCCAAGAATTCTATATCAAAAAAGATTTCTAAAATCTAGAAATTTTTACATAAAAACAATCCTCAAGTAATAAGGATTCTAGTGGCAAAAATCGTTTAAAAAATGGAGTTAAAATGAGTCCAAAATCACCATTTTAGTATTAGAAGTTTAAAGTCCGAGAAATTCCCAATTTCTTCAATTAAAAACCTTAATTTCTTTGTTCAAATCATAATTTAATTAATGAGAATTGAAAAAATAGGTTAAAAATTAGTTACCCAATAGTCTTGCCTTGAAAAACCTTGAAGATTCTCTCAAAAATCGAGCTTGAAATATTAAAAGTGGTAAAAAATGACAAGACCCGCCATTTTAAAAGACACTATTTTAGGTAATTTAATGCTCCACGAACGCAGAGCCTTATCCGTGAACGCGGAAGCCAAACATGACCCAACACTTCGAGAATGCGGAGCAGTATCCCCACACACTTCGCGGGCACATGTCCCACCTCCGCAAACGCGAAGGTCAAGAAATGTAACACTTCGCGAATACGGAGTACAAAAATAGCTGCACCAGATTTTAGCGATGCACCAACACAAAAATTCGATGAATGGACCCTCAAGATTTGAACCTCGTGAACACAAACTAGACATGAAATTCTATCAAAAATGATGTTTCAGACTCAATGGAAACATTAAAATTTGAGTTTGAGGCCTCCTTCGCCTGGAACTCGATATAACTCAAAGAAATTAGTTAAAACTCAAAATATCCAAACTGTCCTCGGAGACTCTAAAAATTACAACGAGACCATTTCTAGCATTATTTTTCCCACCCAGAACCATTGGAACTATCATAATTTCGATAGAGCTTCCGAACTCCGAATGTTGAGCAAAATCAAACTATGATCCAAAATCATCTAAAAATGCAACTTTGGGTTCAAAATCTTTGTTTTAACTCTAAATGTAGTTCTGTAAGTTCTCACAGAACAGATTCTGCATTTTGAAGCTAATGGAATTGACACTCAAAACCCAAGATGTCCACAAAGTTCAAAATTTCTAACTTTAAGCGTTTAAAAACTCTTTCTTTAGCAAAACGCCAACTTTTTACAAAGTTTTCAAAATTCAACTTTTAGACTCAACCAAAAATGACTTCAGACAGCTTCTAGAAAGGGAAAAATGATAATTTTGTCGAGAATGCCAAAAATGATCTTCGAGGTCATTACAGATTACATGTTACATTCCTGATTATCTGGGCTGACAGGGTATCGATTGTCATGTTAAAGTTATTGATGGTTGTTACAATAATTATCTATTATATTATGGTGGTACTCTGACTATTTACTATACTCATGATTATCTATTGTTTGTTGGACCTTAGTCTAGGTGTAAGCTAGTAATGCTCTAGACCCACGCTGGTCAAGATTGGTAGACTGTTATATTGATATTCGGTGTGAATTGAGAGGCGTAGATTCTTGTAGATCAGATTAGCAGACTTGAGTAGGGTAGAGTACAATTTCAAAACATCATATGCACCATCGGTGCGAGCTCCTGTCAGGTCTGTTGTCTATGTTAAAATCTAGGACATAACCTGATGCTTGTAGTCCAAGGTATTGCATGCCCTGATGTCCAATCTAGATTGTTGTGGTTGACATGTTAGATGCTGTAATTGCTGGATTTTGGTCTGTTAAGATTGTATTTGTCAGGTTTAACTTGTTGAGACTAGTTATGAGTTGTATATAATTATTTTACTGTAATTTTGGTTATATGATTTCAGGGCCAACAAATATTTGATTGGTACTGTGTTACCTCCTTACTCATGGTACTTCACTTGTGACTGAGTGATGATACATGCTGAAGAGTGTGACTAGAAATATGGTATATATCTGTATGCATGTAGATGTATAAGGAGTCTACTTGTGATTAGTATATCGGGTATCTGTTGTACTTTTGAATATCCGACGATTGTTGAGAATACTTGCGATTAGTATGTTGATTACCTGTTACATTCCTGATTATCATGCGCTGACAGAGTATCAATTGTCATGTTGAAGCTACTGATGGTTGTTACACCATTTATCTGCTATATTGTGGTGGTACCCTAATTGTTTACTATACTCATGATTATCTATTGTTGTTGGGCCTTAGTCTAGGTTTAGATTAGTGATGCTTTAGATCCACGCTGATCAGGATTGGTAGACAACCATTTCTTTCAGAGCTGCAACCATCAAGTGGTTCAACTTGATTTTGAATGTTATCGATTTGATTTATTGGTTTGTAGATATGTTAAAATTGTTAAGCTATCAACTATTAACTTATTAATCATTAATAATTAACAGTTCAATTATCAATTTAACAGTGATGGATGAAATATTAAATTATACAAAATTCAAATTAAATGATACAAAGTACAAAACTGTCATTTTGCCAGTCCAAAGGAATTATTGGCTCCTCTTTTTCTTCTCAAAATATTTAGCTCATGCAAAAAACTATCCCTATACATTTTAAGCCCACATATTATATGAATGTATCAAAAAAAACTTATTTACAACTAAATGTCAATAGTTTTTTTTTCATAAAAGTATAAATGCACGAGGAAAGACAAAAAAAAAGAGAAAAAAACAAAACAAATAAATTTTTCAAAAATGAAATTAATGTTGATTGTTTCTCTCATTCGTTGGA
>JBCEWC010008106.1:0-20433 GCA_038996855.1 Solanum aculeatissimum | reverse complement strand
AGGGTATAAGTGGTCTATTTTGCATAGTTCATGGGCAATTTTGACCCTTTTCCGTTTTAAAAATATATCACTGTTGACTGACAACTATTCTATACATAGTATTTCTTCTCAAAGAAAACTATTCTAGAGATACTAGAGTTGTCGAAAGATGTTCAAAATTTCCAACTGCTTAAAACCTTGCATTGGTATATTTGGTTATTACATAATGGAAAGAACTAAAACTGACAAGCCATAGGGTGTGTGTATGTGCAATCTTATTGCTGTAAGGAAGAAAATGAAGTCCCATTATTCTCTTCTGCTGTCGAAGTTCTTTTATCATTATTAGAATAGGAATAGGAATATACAGTCCTACTTAGGATTGGAATAGGAATTGTATGTAGTCTCCTACTTGGTAAAGAATTATATTGTAGTGTCTATAAATAGGGTCTCCATGTAATAATGCATGTACGCAATTCAATAATATTTTTCTCCTATATTTCTCACAATCGTTAAAGTCCAAAGATTGCAAACTGCAGTGATTCGCTATTTACTTGCTTGCTATCTATTCAAGTGTAGCTACTAGAAAATTTAACTCACTACAAGCCCTGGGATATTGTTTCAAATTCATGTTATTTGGTCAAACTTTTGTAGGATATAAGGCTCACTGAAAATCCAATAGCAGTTCCAAGAAAAGGTGGCGTGCCTCGGTTTGTTTTAATTGCTCGCCTTGCAAAAGTTGAAATTTTAAATGGAAGCCAGGTAAATTCCTCATATTCGATTGGCTCATTTTTGCAAGCATCTGAAGTTAAGCCTTTCATTCCTTCTATTTCTTTCAGGTTAGTCCTCGAGAGAGGAAGGACTCTGAAATTCGGTGTGTTCTCTCTTTCTTATGTAGCATGTGCTAATAAAATTCAGAGTGATTACATTTTGATCATTATTATTTACCTATGCATCTAGAAATCCTTTTTTTTTTTGGTAAAGTAAATTTAATACTCCCTCTATCTCATTTTATGTGGCACACTTTCCTTTTTAGTCCGTCCCCTAAAGAAAAGTCACCTTACGGCAATTAGAAATTATTTAACTTTAAAATTCTCTTTTTACCATTAATGAAATGAATCTCAGCCATACAAATATCTAAGGACTGTTTTAGACCACATGTCTCAAAAGTCTTTCCTTTTTTCTTAAACACCGTACCAAGTCAAAGAGTGCCACATAATATGGGATGGAAGGAGTATTAGAAATCATCAAGAAGATGCAAAGTTACAAAGGAACAAAAGAAGCTGCTTCAAACAGAATTCATGAAGCATGCTTGGCAAAAGACCTGCGAAAACAGCCAAAAGAAATCCGTACATCTCTGCTGAACTAGAGATGGGAAACTAATTAATGAATAATCATGAGTTCAATATGTAGCTGGTTTATTATTGGGAAGCATGCTTTAACTAATCTTCATTATTATTAGTGGAATACTTGTAAAATTTAATCACCGATATTATTAGTTCCTCATTTCTTTTTGTCCTTTCTTTTTGTTTTTGGGAGGAGTGTGCGGGGGATAAAACCTATTTTTGTTTCCTTATGTTTGAAATATGTTAACTGAGTAACCATCATGTACTGAAACTGTCAGTCCATCTATTGAAGTTTAACTTCAAATTTTATTTGAGATATTTATCGAAATTATGGGAACTTCTAAACAGAAGCCAAAAAATTAAAGGGAGGTTCTTATTCTTCTTCTCTTAATCCTGCATCAGCTGTTCTTTGAGAAGTATAGTTGTTATACATCGTACAGTGAAATGAATTAAAAGCTAAAGCCTTTGCCTCACTTAAGGCAGTCTGCTTTTGTGTTTTGTTTGAACTTTGCAAATATGAGGCATAATTTGTCATGCCCAAAATCCCATTAAGGCGCACTGACACCCGTTGCCGAAAAGGCTCGGGAGAATCAACCTATAATCACTTACTATCTATGAACATTAGAAGGTGCTGCCATAATAGATATGTTTTCATGAAAGTAGACAGTATTAACAAGCCAAAAAAATATGCATATGACTAGGCCGTTGAAGCCATTATGTCTAAAACACGAGACACAATCACACTTTATTATACATAGTTTACAAAGCCTCTAGACGATGAACACTATTTGATAAAGGTCGAGATAGGCCCCGCCTTAGACTTAGCTACTATACAATACCAAAATATATGCTATAGACTCGGAAAGCCCCAAATCAACCTGGAGCTCACCAATGGCTCCTGGATATTCTGTACTCCTACTGGGGAGATCTTCTAGCTCTTGTACCTGCGCATGAAATGCAGGTCCCTCGGGAGGGACATCAGTACTGGATAATGTACTGATGGGAACCACCCGTGATACTGGGATCAACCCATGTTTGGTGATTCTTCCACCCCTGGGATATCACCCATCAGTAAGCATCTTCACTTTATATCTTTTCAGTAAACATTTTCAATGGTTCTTTTGGTGGTCATTGTATTTTTGAGTTGATGGACTATAGAGTTAACAAGTGACATGCAATTAGCCATACAAGGCACTAACAACAATGTAGAGAGTAGTTTACACAACTAATGGAATGCATAGGAGCTGAAATAACACATGAACTTTATTTAGCTAAAGGGAGAACTCATGTAGCTTGGTATTCAAAGTATATATGCAAACTTGACGATAACTACATATTGGAACATACAGACACGTTAAAAAGTGGAGATAAGGTCGTTAGTCATAGTGGAGCTTGTAGGCTGCCCTACGTGTCCTTTATAAGAAAAAACCTAAATGTTATGCCGAAGAATAGGAAATCGAATAACCTTACATACCTTGCTGTACCACCTTGTTATTACCTCGAAGTAACCTCCTTTCTTCCCAAATATTTATCTACAATAGAATAGGTGATAAAACTAGTATTAGTGGCTAATAAACGCGTTTAAGTAGTCCAATCTCACCCAAAAAAATACTCGGGCAGCAAGCCCGTAATTGCCAAATTAAGGGTGTTCTTTCAACCTCTTCTTGTCTAATTTCATTTGTACAACACGCGGTCTCTTATATAGTTTATCCAAGACTGTTTAGCCCTCATAATGCGCCTGATCAATTTATGAAGTGTAGTGCATAACAACCTCACACAACATCCAATTAGGTTGTGTAAAACAACATCCATTTCCTATCTTTTAATATCAACAATTCACACCCTTTCCAAACATGCTGCCCCCAACGTGTGTACACACCAAACAATCCCAAAACAGTCTTAACAATCCAGTATACCATGGAGGATGTGAAACCATAGTTCCCAATCATCATCCCATGAGTTTCTATTAAAGCATACTTAAGATATCATACACAAACTTATGTTTAAGGAAAACAAAGATAGGGCAGTAACTTTACCTAATTTCTTATAACTTATCTCTTTTAACCTAAACTCCTTTAAGAACTTCAACCTCCCTTCACAATTAAACCAAACAAGAAGAGAAAAGTCTCTTAATAAATAAGAAAAGTGAGTAGTAGCTTTTGAGAACATATTGCCCAATAATTATACTCAAGCATAACTAACATACTTTCCGTGTTTGTCCGACTTTCTCCTTTATTTTGGGCCATAATTTATCTGGTAGGTGATGCACCTAATTGGCCCTTTCAGTTGGGCCTTAGTAGGCTTCAATTCATTGGACCTTGGTTGCTCATTTTTCTCTTTTCCTTTCACTTGGTTTGGGCCAGAATTGTCAAGTAGGTGATGAGTGTACTTGGGCTCTTTATTTATTCATCTTGGGCTGCCAATCTGGTGCCTTTCTAATATTAAATCATGGGCCAAAATTACACCCTTAGTTTGGGCTTTATTCTTTATTGGGCTCAACTAGGTGGACTTGGACAAATTTGGTGTTGAGCCTCATCTCCATTTTCTTTTCTTTTTACTTAATTTGGGCCTCAAATGAGCCCACTAATGTATGAATTAATCTTCCCCATTCACCCAACCCAATATAAGCTAAGCGAGTAGGTACTCACCTGCTAGCTTCATAAAGTCCAACAAGCACCTCACTTCCTTTATTTCGTTCAAGACCGTAGGCAATTTAATTTAAAACTTATATGTACTCGATCATATTAAACTTTAGACTTAAATATAGCCCTTCAATCCAAGATTTAATTACTTTTAAAATTGATGCTCATTCAATCATGGCACAAACTGTAATATACAGGAGTTTACCTCAAAGCTTCTTTATTGTCACCATTCGTCTAGAAAATCAAGTGCCTTATGTGTACTACCAAGCCATGTCAAGTTCCGTATGTATAGGACTAGTACACGTAAAATATGGGGTGTTCAATATTATTTGTTGGTTATTGTGATATTCTTAACTTGTTTTGATATTTGTTTCCTTTTTTTCCTTTTGAGAAAGGTAACCATTTGTATTCATAGTAAATCTCAGAACCAAAAAGCTACTGAGCTGTGAACTTAACAAACTAAAGTATAGAGGGATTTGTAGTTGTCTTGTAATGTAAGAAAAGATGCTCATTGCTTTCACATTCTTGACCACATAAAGGACATCGTGAATGAATCTGAAGACCTCTTCTTTGTAAATTCTCTCGGGTGAGGCATGCTTTCCTTTTTGGTTTGCAAGCACTGTTGGGATGAGACTAGTGGTTTTTACGTTGCTGATGAGTGATTCTTTTGGAATATATACTAACTTGAGGCACTTTACTAGATTTTTGTTTAGTCATTGTTCAAATGATAGACTGAAATCCTTCTTCAGGTATGTCCGTTTGGTCATGTCTACATGCCAGGATAACCCAGAGGAAATTAAGAAGCTTCACCCCAGGTATATAATTTATTTACGACGTAAACATGTCTTCAAATATTTTTGATATGGCTAGTATATCAAGAAGCCAGTATTTGGTATATTTGGTCTCTGGAAAATGTCAGCTTGTGTCATTGGTACAAATTGTTTTGAGGATGTTTTGGGAAAAAATGTAGTACCTAAATTGAAAAATAAATACTTCAACCTATTCCTCTGTTTTTTCTGATTTACTTGCTTATATCTAAGTTATATGCACTGATAGTGTTGTCTTTTTCACGATCAGTTTATTTTGAACTTTTACTGAAGGTTGCTTCCCTTTTTTTAAGATGCCAATTTAATATTTGTATATAAAATTTGTCTACTCTCGACTGTTGCCTTTTAAATGACATGATAGTGCATTTTTTGTTACACCATCAATGCATGGAACTTATAACTGATTATGAAAAAGTAACTATGGTGTCGTTTGGTGTGACGTATAAGGTATAATAATATTGGGATAAAATGTAGGATTATTTTATTTTGTGTTTGATTGGAGGTATTAGATAGTTATTGGATTATTTATCCCACCATTTATATTACATAGTGATGAGATAAGTTATCCTATATACATGGTGGATAACTTATCCAAGGATAATTAATCTTGGGATAATTTGTTTCCAACCAAACGCTCCTAGAGTATTAACTAGGACCCTTTCTAATGCTCAAAAGTATGTGTAATTGGTGCAGATTTGCAGAGCTGAAAAAATTTCATGAGATTGAGGATGAGAAGGCTGCAAATGGAGCAACAGGTCCACAAAAAATGTCATCGAGCCTCATTTGTATGGACTGTCAACTCTAAACTTCTCCAAAATTAGATTTTATAGTCTGATTCAAGAAAATGCTCCAACTGGTTATGCTCGCCTCTGTGCAGCTATTACCCTGAAGTGTGTTGCATCATCAATTGTTGAAAAAGCCCCGTTGACTAAAAAGCTGCCTGCAACAACAACAGTATGATCTTTTTCATTTAGGGTGTGTTTGGTATGGAGGAAAACATTTTTCCGAAAATGTTTTTCAATTTTCTCATGTTTGGTTGGCTTAAATGTTTTGGAAAATATTTTCCAAATCAACTCATTTTCCTCAAATTTAAAGAAAATGACTTCCAAAAACTAAGGAAAACATTTTCCAAAATTCTTCTCCAGTGTCTAATTAAATTTTTTTTTACCTCATTCGTACCACGACCCCCTTCCCCCTCCAAAAAATCATTTTTTAAAAATAAAATAAAATAATTTTTTTTTAATTTTAAAAATTTCAATTTTTTACCACATTCCATTGTCCCATATTTTTGAAAAATATTTTATATTTTAAAAAGTTTATTCTTTTAAAAGAAATTCAAAATTTAAAAATTTTATTTATTTACCTTACCTGCTCCCCTCCCCCTTTGAAAAATATTTTATTTTTTAAAAAGTTTATTCTTTTAAAACAAATTCAAAATTTAAATTTTTTATTTATTTACCTTACCTGCCAACCCCCCCAGACCCACACACACAAAAAAAAAAATAATTAACAATTTTTTTTTTTTTTTAAATTTAAATTTTGAAAATTTTATTTTTTTACTCCATCCTACCCCCTCCCCCCAAACACATACAAAAAAAATTAAAATTTTATTTTTGAAAATATTTTCCTCTCACTAACCCAACATGAGAAAATTAGTTAGAAACTAACTTGTTTTCCAGAAGAATATTTTCTAGAAAACCATTTTCCTTCGTACCACCCTTAATAGACAAGCATTTGCTTTTTCTATGGTTTAAGGTTTCTATTCATCCCTCGGTTCAATTTAGGTTGGCAAGCTGAAAATCCTTTGTGAGAGTTTCTTCCAGATAAAATCTGTTAAACCGAAGTTGTTTCTTCAAGAAGAGGTACGTATCAGTCACTTAGATTTCAGGAATAGATGATATAATGGATCACAACCCCCTAAATTATAACATTTTTATGAGTTTCATACTTAAAATCATGCATGCTTTACAATATCCCCTGAACTATAACTTTCCAGTGCTAAACTCCCCTAAACTATCACATTTTTATTAATTTACATAAACTATGCCTAGGGTACGAGCAGGTGCTAAACCCCCTGCTCATTATATGTTATGTAAGGTTGTTCACTCTCCAAAAAGCTTAAAAAAATTGTCCGTTGACACTACACATATTATTTCATTTTGTTTTTCAAATTTTGTTTAGATTATTAATGGTTGTAATTTTCACATAAATTCCAACTAATAAGTAAAACTAAAGAAACCCAAAAGTTAAAAGTAAAAATGAATTAAAAATTAAAAGGGAGATGAGAAAAGGTGAAGAAAAGACATAAGGGGCATCACTTTTGTCCCATTTCGCTTAGATCTCCATGCTCCTACAAGAGTTTGAGATGACTTGCTTTGTCATGTCGTAGATCGGGAGTGTATTTAGGTTCAGTTAGTCAAGTAGATGATGTTTTTAAGGCTGTCAATAGTTCGAGGACAAAACTAATAATTCGCACCAAGTCAAGGATATTTTCAATATTTCTCTTTTTTTATTTTCTTTCTATATTATATATTGTGTTTTTTCTTTTTTCTAGTGTCTTTGTTTTTTTTTTTTTAAACATAGTCATGTGCGCGCTCGGGATTTTGGTTACTGCAGGCGTTTTAAAGCTGAGGAGGTTAGACGGACTATTAGTAGGATGAACAGAGGAAGAGCGATCGGACCCGATGAGATTTCGATGAATTTTTGGAAGAGCACGATCAAGGATAGTATGGAGTGGTTGACTAGGTTGTTTAATGCTATTTTGAAGACTGCTAAGATACCCAATGAATGGAGGAAAAGTACAATCGTTTCATTGTACAAGAATAAGGGTGATATTCAAAACTGTAATAATTACAGGGGTATCAAGTTGCGAAGCTGCACTATGAAGGTCTGGAGTGGTGGAGATGAGGGGGAGAAAATGAGTGTCTATGTATGAGAATCAATTCAGATTCATGCCGGGGTGGTCGACTACGGAAGCAATTCATCTTGTTCTGAGACTAGTGGAGAAATATAGGGAAAGAAAGAGAGACCTTCATATGATGTTTATTGATCTTGAGAAGGCATATGATAAAGTTCTGAGGGATGTCCTATGGAGGTGTCTAGAGGCGAAAGGTGTTCCTATGCTGTATATTAGGGTGATAAAGAACATGTAAGATGGAGCCAAAACTCGAGTAAGAACGGTGGGAGGAGACTTAGAGTATTTTCCTATTGAAATGAGACTTCATTAAGGATCTGTGTTGAGTCTTTTTCTTTTTTTCTTAGTAATGGATGAGCTGACACAGTCTATTCAGGAGGAGGTTCCTTGGTCTATGCTATTTGCGGATGACATAGTACTGATTGATGAGACCCGAGATAAAGTTAACGATAGGGTTGGAGGTTTGGAAACATATGTTAGAATCCAAAGGGTTCAAACTGAGCAGGACCAAAACAGAATACTTGGAGTGCAAATTCAGTGTTGCAAGGGATAAAACAGACTTTGAAGTGAGGCTTGCCACTCAATCTATTCCCAAGAGATATAACTTTAAATATCTTGGGTTCATCATCCAGAGTAGTGACAATATCGACGATGATGTTACACATCGTATTGGGGCAACATGGACGAAATGGAGACTTGCCTCTAGAGTAATGTGTGATAAAAAGATACTACCTAAATTTAAAGGTAAGTTTTACAGAATGGTGGTTAGATCGTCTTTACTATATGGGGTGGAGTGTTGGCCAATAAAAACACACATGTTCAGAAGATGTAGGTTACGAAGATGAGGATGTTGAGACGAATGTGTGGACATACCAGGGGATAAAATTAGGAATGAGGTCATTCGGGGAAAGTTAGGGGTGACCTTTGTGGCAAACAAAATGAGATAAGCGAGACTGTGATGGTTTGAGCATGTGTAGAGAAGAAGTGTTGACGCTCTTATTAGGAGGTGCGAGAGGTTGGATGTATGATTTACGCGGAGGGGTAGAGGTAGACTGAAAAAGTGTTAGGGGAGGTGCTTAGACAGGATATGGGGCAACTTCATATCATCGAGGATATGACCTTTGATAGAAAGGAGTGAATGTCGCGTATTAGGGTAGGAGGTTAGACGACTAATAGAGGTAGGATAATGTCTGACCTTGTGATATAGTAGGTTAGTAGAGGTAGTCGTGTCCTTTTATATTGTGTTTTTGCTCGTCATTCATTTTGTTACTTTTTTGTCTTTACAAATTATAATTTGCTTTTCATTCTAGTCGTTTAGTTTCATATCTAGTATTTTCTGCTTTTGGGGATGATATTTTTGAGATGAGGGTCTTTTGAAAATAGCCTCTCTATCTCTATGAGGTAGTAGTAAAGTTTATTTACATTTTACCCTCTCCAGACCCCACTTGTGGGATTTCACTGGGTATGTTGTTGTATAGTGATGTGCGTGAATGCACTAGTAAGGAGGTGTGGGAGGTTGACTATTACAGGTTTTAGGACAAAGAGGTAGACTTAAGAAAAACTGAGGGAGTGGCACATCTTCATCTTATTGAGGACGTGACCTTATATAGGAAGATAGGAAGGTCAAGAAATTACATTGAGTATCCCAAAAATGCAGTGGTCTTGATTTTTTACCCCTAATAAGAAAAATCCTACTAAAATGCCCTTCCTTCAATTTTAAGTTGAATCAAAGTACATTTTTGCCCCTATACACTTTAAATATTTTAAAAAAAAACTCTCCATACTCAATTGCCTCACAATTTTATTTTTATTTTTCTTCTATTTATTATTTTTTCTCTTCTCTTTTGTTTCTTTTTTTTTCTTTTTTTTCCTTTTTTTGAACTTCTATTTTTTTCTCCTTTCTTTTTTAATTGTTTTTTTATTTTCTCTTTTTTTAAATTCTTTTTTTCTTTTTTCTTAACTTGTATTTTTCGTCTCTCTTTTTATTTCAAAGTTCTTGAGATAAGAGGTAAGAGTTATATATAAAATAAATCAAGGCTAAATGTAGTTGTGTCAAGTCTTGCCATATGGTGTAACTTTTGAAGTTCTTGGTTTATGTATTGCCTCTAAGGCAAAAGTTATAGAGCATCTCATAAATCAAAACATAGTGTAGTAGTGTTAAGTTTTGCCTGTGGGGCTTAACTTAATGTTTGGAAGTCCTAGGACTAACAAGTTTTACCTCTAGGGCAATAGTCATAGAGTATCTCATAAATTAAAATACTATGTGATATCATCAAGTGCCTATGGGGCTTAACTTGTTTTGAAGTCCTTGGGATAAGAGGCAAGAGTTATAAAACGTATGATAAATCAAGACACAATTCAGTAGTGTCAAGTCTTGCCTCTAAGGCAAGAATTCTAGAGCATCTCATAAATCAATACGTGATGTGGTAGTGTCAAATCTTGCCCATGAGGCTTGACTTATTGTTTAGATATCCTTGGACTAACAAGTCTTACCTCTAGGGCAATACTTATAAAGTATTTCATAAATCAAAATACAATGTGACATGTCAAGTCTTGCCCATGGGGCTTAGTTTGTTTTGAAGTCCTTGGACTAAGAAGAGACAAGAGTTATATATATGATAAATCAAGACATAATATAGTTGTCAAGTCTTGCCCATGGGCTTAGATTGTGAAGTTTTTAGTCTAAGTCTTGCCTCTAAGGTAAAAATAATAGAGCATCTAATAAATCAAGAAATTACGTGATAGTGTCAAACATTGCCCTTGGGACTCAACTTGTTGTTTGGAAGTTCTTAGGCTAAGAGGCAAGGGTTATAGATCATGTAATAGTGTCAAGTCTTTGTCCATTTGGCAGAATTCATAAAATCCTTAGTTTAAGTCTTGTCTCTTAGACAAGAGTTATAAAGTATCTCATAAATCAAAAAACACACACACAGAAAAAAAAAAAAACTATGTCAACTATTGTCTATGGGACGTAACTTCTTCTTTAAAAGTTTTTATGTTAAATATTGCCTTTAAAGTAAGAGTTATAGAGTATTTCGTGAAATTTCAAACCATATTTATTTAAAATATTAATATAAAAAAAATTATCTTGAACTTTGACACTTGAATTTAAAAATTATTTTATTTAAAAGAAACACAAAATGTATGAAACAAATATTTGTTGATAGTTCCATAATTTAAAAAAGAAAAAAAAGAAAAAATAGAAATAAAGAAAAAAATAGAAGAAAAAAAGAAAGAAATAAGAAAAAGAAATAAAATACGTAGCAAAAAATGAAAAGAAAAAAAAAAGAATAAAAACGTAAGAAAAAAGTGAGAAATGAGGAAAAGAAAAAAGAAAGAGAACAAAAAAATGTAATTTTCTTAGTTCTATGTAATTATCAAAATATTAACTTTCTTTATTTTGTTAGATATGGAGGTTGATTTTATCCAAATATTTTTTATTAAATAAATAAAGGGTATTTTTGCCAAACATTTCTTATAGGTGGTAAAATATCAAAACCACCCGTTATTGGGGGCAGTTTTGAACTTAACCCCAAGAAGTAGGGTAGAAGGGTAGTCGGTAGCCGATTGTTGTCATATTTTTATGTGAAGAGTTGGGGGGTCAATTTTCTTCTTATCTTCTCCTTATCTAATAATAAAAAAATATTAGTTGGTAGTCGTGTGGTATCTTAGTCTTCAATTCATGACTACCTATTACTTGATTTATTGTGTATATCTTGTTGTTATATTCCTTTCAATCCTACTTTGATTACACTTCTTTTGACCCCAAGGTTAATTTAAAGCCACTCTACCCCACAAAGGTAGGGGTAAAGTCTGCGTACATCCTATCTTTTCTAGACTTCACTTATGTGATTACATTATATATGCTGTTGTATAATTTATTCTAATTAGTTTCCATTTTTATTTTTAATTCAAACGTAGATATAACAAAATTATTATGTTAACATATTGGAAATTGGATTGTTGGGCTTGAGTGTTTAATTTTCTATTGGGAAAATTACACTGAGAGACACTAAACTTAAAAAATTACAAAAAAAATAACCCTCGTTGTATAGACATGTATAGTCGGTGTATATTTGTGTATCATAATGTATATTTTGTGTATAGCCCATGTATAAGTTATATATATTGTATAGAAGTGTATATTTTCTATAACTTTTGACAAACCATATTGTATAGTTATGTATAGTTTCGGTGATTTTGGGCTATTTTTTATATAAATAAAACATGAGTTATTTTTTTTGGTAAACATTTTACTTTTTTGTATATATATGTAATTTTCCTTTTTCTATTTGTGTGATGTATGATGAAGCATATATTAGCCTTATAGATTAAGTATAATGCACATTTTAAATAGTATGTATCATCATTTTTTAATTACGTGTATTATATTGTATATATACAATTCATATATTTGGTTTACTAATTGTATAAATAATATATAATATATTGATGGAATAGTAACATCGTATAAAATAGTCACAAACTCACAATATAATATATTTGAAATATACTAATGGTATTTTTTTAGGAGCTGTCAGCATAAAAATAAATTTGAAGAAAAAAAATATCAAAATTCCGTCGGTGGTAACCTCACTAAAGAGGAAAGGGTTTTCTTCTTCTTCTATCTAATTAATTAAAGAGGGTAGTGTCTTTGAAATAGTTTTTCATTTAATTCTTGAGGGATGTTTATGGGGGAGAGAGGAGCAAATGCTGTAAAAGTTTATCAATGGAAATAGATTCCTTGAGCATGGGAGACGGTTACTAACGTTTAAATGGGTTTATTATTGATATTTCATTTTTCCTCTTCTAAAGGCCAAATTTGTTATAAAATGACTAGATTTGTTACGTCTAAAAAGATAAGTTGTTTTTGTATATAATTGTTGCTTGCTAATAAAGTGCATAAAAATCCCTAGATTGATAGTTGTGGTTTCGTGTGGCCTAGTAGTTGAGGTGTGCACAAAAACCATGGAAGACCAAGGTTCAAGTTTCACTAGAGGGAAAATTCTAGGTGAGCTTTTTCCATTTGCCTAGTCTTTGTCCAGTAGGTGGAATAGTTGAGTGCACAAGTTATCCTGGACCACTGGTATTGAAAAAGAAAAGATAATTGTTCTATTGTTGTTTCCTTAAATTTCTACAACCAATTGTTCTCTTTATTTTGATGATAGTCACTGTAGGTGTTAAAATTTTGTGAATTTATGTTGAGAAGCTATTTTGGACTTGTCAGGGTTCCCCATTACCAACACTGCTTGATGATGATATGTCATCCTTAATTGATTTTGGAGTTGGTAATGGATCAACAATTCTTGTGGAAGAAGAGTGCTACTGTTATAAGAAATCTTGATACTTGCAGTGAATCTTCGTCACTCAATATACAATCTTGGAATCTCTTTGGATTTTTTTGCCACTTTCATTCTAAGTTTGTGCTCCAAAGGGCAAACTCTCTCCCTCCTTCCCTTTTCATCTCTCCCAAAGGTAATTGTACCAGATTGCAGGATGTTCGGTTGGTTTTCTGGCAAATTCATGTGGATAATGCTTTTGTGACACTACAATATACTAACCGTTAGAATTTGGAATACTATTTTTAATAACGGAAAAAGCTCCAAAAAAAAAAAGGAGAAAAAAAGTGACGGGGATCAAGCGAATCAAAGCGCAAGCTTCTTTGAAATGAGGTGCACAACTTACCAATAATTCAAAGATAATTTTAATCATAAAAACAATTTTCCATCTTCAATTTAGTTACGGTAACAAAGATAACTCGCCTTTATATTTGAAATAACATAAAATTTCAGGCGCTGACTTATCAGGATAAAATAAAGTAGAAAAAGAAGTCCAGAATGAGAAATAGCAAGAAGCCTTAGGTGATGCTCAAAACAAATTCCTTGGTCGTTGGTAATCTATGTGCATGATTTGTGTCTTAGCATTTAAGTATGTTGTCTTGGGCAATGTGGTGGTGCCAGAGCAGGCAATTGACATAGGCTGTGGGATGACGGGCAACAAGATGTGAGTTGTCAAGGAATTATCACTTGGCTCCAAGGCTGACAATGACAATCCATTAGAGTTGCACCAACAATTATTCTCCTTTCTATTCTATAGTCGTGCAACATTGTGAGTTTAAATATGATTCGTCGTTTTATGAGTATCTTTACCCGATTTGATGGATAATGACAGTATACTACTTCTTTGAATATCTTTACATTCCTTTTTGAAATATTTTATTATGATAATTGTATTTGACAATCAATAAATGTAAAACAATATATTAATTAACTACAACTATCAAAAATTGAAGTGTTGCATACCTGTCTCTTAAGTGTAGCAAAGGAGTCGTTCATTTCACTACTAATTAAGGAGTCTTTTATTTCACTAATTAAGAAGGATGAGTCCTCTATAAATACATGCTTATACATTCGTGTAAAACGAGAGGGACTCGCTGAGATGTAACTTATCCCTAGCCAACTATATCACATATAATTCTTAAGCTATCTACAACACCTTTATCTAATAACTAAAAGTGATTATGGAATCCCTACAACGCCCTTTGCAAGCAAAGCTGGGGAAACTGACTGAAATCTTTTGGTGAAAACACTATTTGTGAGTGGTCAGCAAGATGATTAATTGAGCTAATGAACCAAACATCAAGGTCCTT
The DNA here is from genome assembly GCA_038996855.1 of Solanum aculeatissimum. Lineage (NCBI taxonomy): Eukaryota > Viridiplantae > Streptophyta > Magnoliopsida > Solanales > Solanaceae > Solanum > Solanum aculeatissimum. The sequence continues at coordinate 6,079 of JBCEWC010008106.1, read as the reverse complement.
GACATCGACTTTCTCCCTGATAAAATGGAAGTCGAGCTGAATATGCTTGGTTCTAGCATGGAAGATGAGATTTACAGTCAAACAGGTGTTAGATAAGTTCTCACACCCCAAATCAGGAGCTTGTGGAAGAGATATATGCCGCTCAGGAAGACGGTTTTGGAGCCAAGTCAGTTCAGCAGTGGCGGCAACTAAGGCATGGAATTCTGATTTAGCTACCACTCTTGGCTTCTTACCAAGATGCTAAGTTAGGTCCAAGGAAAATACAATATCTACGTCCTGATCATCAGGGCAACCAGTGTGTGAAATCCTTGTAAAGAGCGATTAAGAGAAAGCTTGAAGTGAAGTCCAAGATAGGAAGTAGCCTCTTCGTAGCAGCAAAATGATGATCCCTTGGGCCATGCATAAACTGGTAGAGCTTGTTCAAGACATCTTGCAAGGCTCTTTCCACACTTCTATATAGGTGTGGATCATCAATGGAAGAACTTTCATGTTGAGAAAGTTGAAGGTCAGGAGACATGCTTGGCACCGTCCATAGTAACCTTGAGGAGTAAGTCACGAATGTACTTGGTTTGCTTGAGATGAAGACCTTGATCTTGAGCAGATCGAAGGACTTCTATACTAATGAAGTTGTGATGAGGTCCTAGGCCTCAATACTAAGTGAGAAGACAACCTAGAAACAACACTTGGGATGAAGGGATTAGAGTTGCAAGTGCTGATTAAATCATTGCACTAAGACAAAGGTAACCTAGATCCCAGGGCATAAATAAACAAGTATCAAACTTTGGTGGCTCAAAACCAATTTCAATAGGAATTGTCAAACCAATCCCTAAGCGCTTATTTAAGGTCATAAAGTGCTTTGTGAAGTTTGCAAACATGAGTAGGATAGCTAGGATCAACAAATTCTTGAGGTTGCACCATAAGCTCTTCTTCATTGAGTTCACTGGGTTGAAAGCATTTTTAACATCAAGTTGTCTAAGATCCCATCTTTCAGACAAAACAATTATAAGTATAACTCGAATAGTTGTCGGTTTAATGACCAAACTAAAAGTATCATGATAATCACTCCCTTCTTCTTGATTAAGTCTTTTTGTTATAAGTCTTGCCTTATATCAACCTATGGAGCGATTAGGATTTATTTTCAGCTTGATCACTCACTACATTCCAGGAATTAGAGGAAGGAACTAACTTTCAGGTTCCTTTTTGAAGGAGAGCGTTGTACTCTTAGGGGTCGTTTGGTACAAAATATATAATGCAGGGACTAGTAATGAAGAGATTAGTTATGCAGGGATTAGTAATGTAGGGATTAATTTTTATCAAGTTTTGGTTCATTGCTTCTTAATACTTGGTTTAAAACTCTACAAAAAATATCTTTCCAATTATACCCTTTGTCACAACTCGAACCTAGGGTCTAGTTGTGACATGGCGAATGTGACACCTGAAGGCGCCCCATCCAAGCCTCTTGATCATATCATAAGCATTCATAAGGTAAAGTAAGCAAGTGAATCATATCGATATCAAAGTCGTAGTTTCCCGTAGGGGAATTACAACATCTTTAGTCTAGAACATGCCTCTATCTCATAGGATCTTAGCGGGGAATAGAACATGCTACTAACTCGCCCTTAAGATAGAATGACAAGGAAAACATAAAGGCTCAACATGAAAACATAGCATGGTCAAGGCTTGCCCCCGAAGCATGGGAACTCACCAACTATCTTCAAAATCTCAAATCCAACTCTAGCCACGAAATGAAGGAATAGTATCGTCGTCCGTCCTTACATAGTTATATCATGTAGGCAAAGAAGTATGTGTTAGTATGTGAAATGTATTAAGTATGTAGGAATGCCATGCATCAAGGAACAATATGCATAATCATAATCAATAGAATAAGGATAAGATATGAATGATCAATACATGTTTAAAACCATGAGTAGAAGCATCATAAAACTTTTCATCACCTAGTATACATATGTGAGAATAAGACCATAACCGACAATAAGACCGTGCAGACTATTACATGGAATCTCGATGTTCCCTCTACACCAAGAGAAAGAGGAGTCTACTTTGCCCAAGTAGACTCGACCCCATCCTTAAGGCTTATTCCTAGCACAGTGTCACATGAACATAAAATATCCTACCCTTTAAGTTTAATCCTAGAATGGTGAGTATCACATGAACATAATGCCAAATGGATTCATTAGCTATCCTTATAGGCACATATTCATCAACCTACGGTCGCACATAGTTATGAAACTTGAGGATTTATATAAGGACCCTTGGGGATAGTTCCCCTCACACAAGCTCATCCGGTGCTAAGTCAAATCTCATGGAATACATAGTCATGGATATACATAGTTTTCAACATAATTCATACTTTATTAAAATCATAATTTTATAGCTTGTAAATAGGCATAATAACCTCATGAAAATATCTCATATAATAGGAATAGTCCATCTACATAACTTTTCATATAGTGTGGGTATACTCCCCATCTTATCATTATTTCATCAACATTAGGGTCTTAAGTCTCCCTCATCATCATATCATCATTATCATCATAATATCATCATCATCACCATTAAAATATACTTTCGTGAGGTTACGACCCATAGATAGATTGAAGGAGTCTTAAAGTGCCTAAAATTTTCTAGGTTTGGAATCACATCCACGAGAGGACTTACGACCCATAGATAGATTGAAGAGTCGTCTTGCATGTTTGTAGTTTGAAAGCTGGAAATTCTAGTAGCTCAACTTTTGGTGACATGAAGTTCTACGACCCTATGCATGATTCATAAGTTGATCCACGCCCGTGGACGGGTTCTTATGGTTAGCTCTGACATCTTTTAATGAAGGACATTTTGATATTTCCTAATCATTTAAGTCCCAAACTACGTCATTTTGGCTCTCTTAACTACCTTAATCGTCCAAGCCCTATTCCTATTCATTCAAAGTCATTCATCCTCAAAATTCTCCTAAAAGGTTCTCAATATTTCTCTCTCTAAGTCAAGGATTCCATTGAAGCTAGGGATTGAAGGTTTGACCAAGTTTCTCCAGATCTTCTCTTTAGTTCTAAGGATTCTCACTTGAGGTATGTAGGGCTTCATTCATGAATTAGTTTCATCCATGAAGCCCAATCTAAAATTTCTTTTTTAGCAAACATGATGATTTCTCATGGACTTTTATGTTATTATTCCCAATGCATGAATTATAAATATTCCATGGTTATCAAGCCTATCTATGCATGGATTATGGTGAATTAGATGATGTATATAATTTTCAAGCAAAAATATATGATTTCTATGTATGCAAGATTAGGGCTTGATGATTTGATGTGGGTTCCTTTACTAATGATCCAAATTGGTTTTTAATTGCATATTTTCTCTCTCTATGAATCACATCAGATTGCATGATTTTGACTCAATTGTTCATGGACCCACACTTAGCCCTAGTCTCTTATGATAAAACTATGGATTTTCATGATTTTAATTTCAGGTATATAAAAGCATTTTTTAAGACAATGATGATAATGATGCTATGACAAGAGAGTGATTAAGACCCTTATGCTTATGATAAGGATGTTAAGGTGGGAATGTCTACCCACACTATGATGAGAAGTAAAATGAATGGACTATTCTTATGACATGAGATGTTTTCATGAAAGAGTATGATGACTATTTTATAAGCTATGAAAGCATGATTTTAATGAAGTATGAATTATGTTAGAAGCTATGTATATGCATGATTTATGTATTCCGTGGGATATGACTTAGCACCGAGAGGGTTCTGGTAGATTCCATAGTCCCATAACTATGTGACACTAGAGGAACGATCTCATATTTTTATGACTTAAAGGTGTGCTAATGGATTCATATACCTTTTAATGGATACTCACCGTGCTAGGATAGAGCCTAAAGGATGGGGTCAAATGATGGGTTCTCACCGTGCTAGGATAGAGCCTATAGGGTGAGGATTGAGTCTACCTTGGCAAAGTAGATTCCTCTTTGCTTGGTGTAGAGGGAACATCAAGATTTCATGTAATAGTCCGCATGGTCTTATATGTCAGTTATGATCTTATTCCTGCATATGTATGTTAAGATAATGAAAGGTTTGATGGTGCTTCTCCTCATGATTTTAAACTTACATTGCTCATGCCTATTGTATCCTTATCCTATTGATTATTATTATGCATATTGATATTGTTGTGATGTTTTTTTATTCATGACATACCTACATACTTAGTACATTTCACGTACTAACACATACTTCTTTGCCTACATGATCTAATCATGTAGGGACGGACAACGAGGCGACAATTCCATTTCATGGCTAGATCCAGATTCCAAGTTTGAAAATTGTTGGTGAGTTCCCATGCTTCGGGAACAAGCCCTTATATGATGCTTTTCCATTTAGATTTTATTACCTTCTTTGGTGTGTAACTTGAGAGTGAGCTAGTATGCTATGTTCTAGGCCCCACCAAGATCTTATGATGTAGAAGTATATTTTTGGACACTATGGATTGATTTAATTCCCTTAAGGAAAACTATGATGTTTTCTGTTCTTATGTCTTTCACTTTCTTATTCTCTTATATATGCTTGTTTTACCTTATGAATGCTTACGATATGAACACGAGGCTTGGATGGGATACCTTCGGGTGTCACATCCGTTGTGTCACGGCTAGGCCCTAGGTCCGAGTCATGATATTCTTCCACTCTTTCGGACTTCCATTGTGTGAACCAAACTTGAGCAACTTCCTTAAGTTGATAAGCCACTAATTCGACCTTCTCCTCGGAAGATACCCCCATAGTCTTCACCAGCTTGTAGACCTTATCAATAAACTCTTTTGGATCATCATCCACCTTGGAACCATAAAACTCCAAAGAATTCATCCTTGAAAAATTCCTCACCCTTGAAGCTAGAGTAGGAGTCTTTGGTGAAGCAACAACTTGAGCCAATATAGTAATAGTGTCCCTAAACTCCTCATTAGTAACTTGGTCAGCTTGAGGGCCATGAGGAGCTTGAGGAGCTGGAGGGTTTTGATCCTCATTAGCATCAACTCCCCTAGTAAGTGGAGCACGTCGTGGAGGCATTTTCTGAAAATATCAAAGGACAACCGTTAGGGAATGAGAGTCTTGAAGGCACAACATAGATCATAAGAGAATCAAAGATTTCCTAAATGTCTCATAGCCTCTCGCTCATGGATGTGGCGTGTTTCATACCTATGAACTAGACTCAGCTAGATGTAGTATGTTGGACTCCTTATAATTATTCAAACTTTGTACTCTGATACCAAGTTTGTCACGACTCAAACCTAGGACCTAAGCTGTAACGACCCAAAAATTTCTGAAACTCTTTATTGTTGATCTTATATGATGTTATACTGTTCATGGTTGAAATTTGATAGCCACAGGTTGAGTTTAAGTGGCCGAACGCAAAATGGATCATTTTGGGGCCTAGAGAGGCCGTTTGGACAGTGAGATTCACAGAACCACAACTTTTGATGCGGGTTGAACCGTGTGGGATGCTACATATCAATTGAAGCTCTTTGAATTATCTTCGCAATTCAACTTGTTTCACTCTATTCCAAGTTCGTATGAGAAAGTTATGACCCAAAGAGTGAGACTGCCTAAAATTCGGAAGACATTGGAAAGAGGCCCTGAAAATGGCCCAAGGCATGCGTCACGGACCGTGGTACTGCTCACGGTCCGTGTGGGAGTCTGTGAGATGGTCCAGAGAGCATGGGGTGGCCAGGACCCACCCCAAAAACTAAGTTAGGGTCCACGGAACACCCCAAGGTCCGTGAGACCTCAAATGGACCGTTTGGCGGTCCGTTAGGTGGGAAAGAGGCTTGGAAAGGTTGTGGGCTATTTATTTAACTAAGGCAAGGCTCATGTAGGGATTGGACGGACCGTGAGTTGTGGTATGGACCGTTTGGGCCACGATTTGGCCCTGGGTTCAGTGAATTTTCCGCCTCGTTAAGGGTTAAGTTGTAATTTGGTTGATCCCAGACCCTTTTTAGGCTTCCTAAAGTCCCTTAAACCTATTGGATATAACCCTAACCCTTATTCATATATTTTTAACAC
>JBCEWC010008105.1:0-20433 GCA_038996855.1 Solanum aculeatissimum | reverse complement strand
CCCCCCCCCCCCCCCCCCCCCCCCCCCCCCCCCCCCCCTCCCCCACAACCACTATTACTGAAAAATCTTTTTGCACCTCAATAATACTAATAGCAACAATTCATATTCCACCAAGAAAGACATAAACATGCAGAAGGAGATTCTACACTAGTCTCCAGGAAAATTAAGAGTTGTTACAGATCTAATCAAGCAAATAAAAGAATGACACATCTGATAGTACAAGCAATAAATGGGATTGGAAGCAGGTGAATCAAAGGGATTAAATAGTCTCCCCACTGTCAAGTATTCTATATTGGTAAACAGGGCACCCGTTGGTTTTTTCTCTCCTCAAAATGGAATAAGACAAGGGGACCCTCTCGCCCCTTTTCTGTTCTTACTGGCCATGGAAGGTCTCACCAAAATGTTGGACAAGGCAATTCTGTCACTGGATTGAAGAGTTTAAGATGGAAAGCAGACCAAACCACTCTATTAGTGTCTCTCATCTGGTTTATGCAGATGCTCTATAATATTCTGTGGGGCAGAAAAACTCCCAGTGCAGTATCTAAACTGAACTATTATGCTCTTTAAAATTATCTCAGGGCTCCATATCAACATGTCGAAGAGCAACATTTATCCAGTAAGTGTAGTAATCTAATCTGGATGAATTGGCAGACATAATGGCCTGTGAAATAGGTTCTTTTCCAAAAACCTATCTAGGTCTGCCTTAGGGAGCACAATATAAAGCAGAAGAAGTCTGGAACGAAGTGATAGAAAAGGTGGAGAAAAGGTTAGGAAACTGGAAAATGCAATACTTATCCATGGGAGGAAGGTTAAGACTCATCAACAGTGTTCTGGATAGCATACCTACATATACATGACCCTCATACCAATGCCTTCCAAGGTGTTGAGTAAGTTGGACAAGCTGAGAAGATCCTTTTTTTGGGAAGGGAATAATGAGGAGCATAAATTACATCTGGTGAAATGGGAAAGTGTGGTACTACCTAAGGATCAAGAAGGATTAGGCATTAGAGATTTAGCAAAGATAACAAGAGTTTGCTACTGAAATGGTGGAGGAGATTCAGCCAAGGAGAATCAACCCTATGGAAGGAGGTGTTAGTGCCAAATATGGAAGACAAGTGCATCCAAGAAGACCAATGATCCACATGGAGTGGGACCTTGGAAACACATTAACAACTTGAAAGGCGAATTCTTTCAAGAGGTGTCCTTCACGATTGGGAATGGCACCACTGTCAAATTTGGGAAAGTCAAATGATTACTCAATCTTCCATTGAAAGACTCTCATCCAAAGGCTTTTGTTGATAGCTACCCACCCAGATTCAACAGTTGCAAACAACAGAGAAGGCAACATATGGGACTTACACTTCAGAAGGAATTTGCAAGATTGGAAATTGGATGAGTTCTTTGATTTATACAATTGCAGGAAGGTTGCTCATTAAATCCTCAAATACCAGACAGTCTAAAATGGAATAGTTCAAGCAAAGGAACTTATTCAGTCAAAGAAGGCTACAAAAGACTCAAACAGCCCAAATGTCTTAACAGACCACTGGCCTAGGAAACTGAATTGGAAGACTAATCTCCCTCCAAAAATCAAAAGTTTCACCTGGATAGCTCTTCTAAATGCTACTATCACTCTAGATAATCTCAAGAAGAAGAATTTTCAGATAGCCAACAGATGCTTCATGTGCCATCTTACAGAAGAGACAGTGAACCATTTGTTTTTACAATGCCCTGTGGCAGCAGGTATTTGGTCCATGTATTTTGCAATATTTGCCATCAGCTGGTCAACACCACTCACCCTAAAAGAAGCAGCTGAAAGTTGGAGCCTAAGAAAAGTGGATAGATCCATTAAGAAAATTTGGCAAATGGTACCAGCCTGTGTATTTTGGTGTATATGGATGAAAAGAAACAGCAGGTGTTATGATGGGACTTCAAGTCCTAACTGCTCCTTGAAATCTGAAAGTGTGATGAATCTTTTTAGTTGGAGCAACCTTTCCCTGTAAATGATGTGATTCCCCTTTTAGATTTCATTAGCTCCCCCTCAATGGCTTAACAGCCTTGAGCTTTTGCTTTAGGTTTTAACTCCCCAAATCCTAACTGTTTTTCGTTGTCCTGGAGTTATCACCTATTTCTCTCTGTAAACTCTTGCATCTTCTTGATGCTTTTAATACAACCTTTTAATTCATAAAAAAATAAATAAACAAATAAAAATGAGGTGGTCAAACAATTCAACAGTACTAGAACAAGCAGAGAACCTAGGTCCAAGTTTCTGTAACCCTTCATCAAAAAAGAGTTTCTGCGAACTTGGCTGCGAAAAAGAATCAAGCCCCCACATGAGAGCATATTTGAGATATAATCAAGTAAATAAAATTGTATTTTCTAAACCTTTTACATGAGGTAGTCACACAATCAGTTCAACAAGGAGCATGTCAAAAAGATGCCACCAAATTTAGTCTTCAAAAGAGAACCTACGACAAGCCAGTGAAACTAAAAATGTAGATGAAGTTTTATAATCACCTTGCTGGCTGACAGAGGGTCATGCAACTTTAGCGTTTTAAGTTGAGATGAGTCAGCAATGTCAGAGAATTTCCAGCTTTTAATCTTGTCCATATTTTCTGCAATTCTAGGTTTCACATCAAGAACTCTGCTGCTTTCCATGGTGGCCTATTGATATGACAAGCATGATAATTCAAATATAATAGAATCATACTTCAAACAACAAGATCAGGAAGCACCACGCATTTCCCTGTCAAAGGTAATAAAGAGGGGGGAGGGGGATCATGGCAGATAAATACCAGATTGCCAATAGACATTGATTGCTGAATTCTATCACTACGTTCAATGATTTGAGGTGCCGAGCCAGATATATTAGGAATTGGACCTAAGGAACCAGCAATTGGTGGCTGCAGAGTGCATCAAGATTAAAGACAACCATTACACTGGTAGTATGAATATGACAATTTAAATTAGTTAAGGGCCTTATGTAGTAAAGAAACTATAAAAGCCCAAATACAGATCCATATTACCTTAACATTGACATCAGAAAGCGCACGAGAACCCTCAAATGCCCTGCTCTCCAGCATCCTCAGCATTCGCTGCCCATCAGTGTTTGCCAGAACCTTGATTCCGTTATCACTAGTCGTGACAGCGAGCAACGAGCCTTCCTTATTGAATCTTAGTCTAGGACTGGCCTGAAAAGAAAATGGAGTTCAAGAATTCTCAGTTTCAATAATGTCAATCAAACAAATGAATTTAAGTAACAGCAATACTAACAGGCAGTCCACCATCGCCATCAGTAGCTGTAAGCATGTTGGTATTATCCATTTCCCAAAACTTTATCTGGAACTCATCACCTGCTGCTAAGAAACGATTTCTCGTTGTGTCAAACTGCACAACACCTAATGAACGCTTTCTAAAGCCAGAGAATGTCCTCTTGATTGCTCCTTCACTCTCATTCCACTCTACAAGGTGGGATTCACCTTCTTTACTTGTCCCACAAGAGAAAAGTCTGAAAGAAGATTGGAAAAGTTAAGAATGACTATACATAAAATCAAACGCAAACAAGTTTCTTGTTTCAGAGATCTTTCTCAAAAAAAAGTGTTGTTTCAGACATTTATCATAAAATCGTGTAGGCCTCTTTACAATTCTTTTTTTCTACCTTCAATAAGCATCATTCACTCATGCACTGTTGCTGCCATATCTTTTATCATGGCACCTCTGAGTATAAAACTCACCCTGTAAGTCCTCCTCCAATGGCTCCATATTTTGGCCTTAGGGAGCCCATAACTTTAGCCCTTGTTCATTTTTTTGGGCAATGGTATGTTTGATAGAATACTGAAGAAGGGACTTCTTAAAATTATTAGGAATTTGAAAGTCCTGGAAAATCTACCAAGGGGAGCACTCTACCAGGAGTATGTTTGCATTCAGAAAATAATACCATGAAGAATATTTTAGTGTGTGACCATCTCATTCAAAAGCTTAAGTTGTTCGAGAGAGCACACTTTATTTAATAATACCTTTCAACATGCCACCTCAAGTGCAGCTTATTCTTTTTCACAAGTCAAGCACGTGGAGATTCTCTTTGATAATGGGTGACATAAACCTATGATACCATCTTGAAGTGTGTGACCATCTAGCTAGAGTCTAGAGGGAAACTTCTATATATTTAGTGGATATTTAGGTTGACTTATTTTAAGTAGCTTTTGCCCATTTGGCTTTTAAGCTCTTTTTTATTATTGAAGGTGTTTGGGAAAGACAAAAGTACTTTTAAGCACTTATTATTAGACCAAAAAGTACAAAAATAAGTTAAACACCAAAAGTTGGGTTTGACCAACTTATGACTTTTAGTTTTTAGCTTATAAGCTACTTTTAAAAAGCCAATCCAAACACAAACAGCAAGGAATTAAAGATGATTGAGTTCAATATGAATTATGGAAGGTAAAGACAAATTTTTGTTAACATCTACCAAAACAAGCTATGTTTTATGAGTTGGAATGCACGCAGACTTAACAGCAGAAAAGAAAGTGAGAAAAATATAACTATTGACTCAAACATAGAGAGCCGACATTTACTGTTTGCAAAAGACTAAAGATAGACCGCTGGGACATAGGGACATAACCTCAGTTCAAAAATTCTGGGCAAATACATGGTTAGATAATGCTGACTTTTAGGACACAAAATGAAATTAAGTTGACCAACAAGGCAGGTTCACAGCCAGTAGTAAGGTCTGGATAAACAACACTATATATGGCTTAGCTGGATCGAAGGACTTTCAATCGAAACTGATAGCAGCAACTCTATACATATTTTTCTCCTACTTTATACTGATAACTCATATTTTGTGATGCTTTTCTTGATGAAGTCAACCTAGAGTAGGCAGTTAAGCATCTCAGCATTATACAGTTGGTTTATTTGAGGCTAATTCTAGATAGACTATAATCTCTCATACAGCCATCTTTATCCCGTAAATGACACAAAACATTTTTTACCGTAAAGGTGATGTCCAGGCCAGCTTGTGCACACCTCGACAATTCAATCAGGTAGCTATTACCTCCCATCATCATAAGTACAAGGTAACTTTGCCCATCAAGACTGAGCAGGTAGGAAGAAATCACCGAATTTTTTTTGTCTCTGCTGGATGCAGAACATTCATTAGTTAGCAGAAATTATAGGTTTCGGATTTGGTTCCTTCCTTACCAATTAACTTGGCATCCCCTTTGGACTAAACACAAGGATGGGACAATATGGCAGGGAGTACTTGATACTTGATAGGGTAAAAAAAGATTTTCAAGGTGAAGAAGACAATATCGCTCATTTTGGGGAAGAATTGTCCACATTGGGTTCTAGATAGCTACCATCATATGTCATGTCTCTTTGTCCATTACCTGTTGAAGTTGAGAGGAGACCTAACAAGTTTAGAAGGAAGTTTCTTTGCAAAGACAACAGGGACAAAGATACATTTCCATTAAACAAAGGGAGTCCAGTGATACTACCAAAGAAAGTGGGAGGTTTCGGTATACAAATTCCAAAGACAGTACAATAAGATCCTATTATTATTTAAGAGATACCAGATACTTGGCCGAGAGTCTAAATATCCTGCTGCTGATTATTAGAGTTCTTAAAACTTGGTGCTGTGGTTTGGGAGAGTTTTAGGAACCTATGGAAAGATTTTCTTAAACTTCCAATTCTCAGCACTAAAAGCAGATGAAATTGAGATTTTCGCATGATGCTTGGGTTGGTCATACCTTGCTAAACTGCTCTGTTTTGAACTTAATACTTAAGAGGAAGTAGCCGAATTCAGGTCTCAATCTGGATGAAACCTATCTTTCAGAAGGGACTTTGAAAGAGATATACACAGATCAGCCAGCTAGCAGCTCTGTGTATCAAATAGGAAATGAAAGACTCAATAAGATGGATACACCTGAAGGATGGAAAATATTATTGTAAGCTGGTTGTAAATTGTAATTGTCAGAATGTCAGTTTGAACGGTAAAGCTGGTTGTCAATTGTTGTGCTCCTCCATTTAACAACCTATATAATGACCTTGGAAATCTATCTGGGATATAGTGGATCACCTCCTACAGTTGTTTGTCTTGGTCAGTTGGGTTTCATAAAATCCCGATTGACACAAGTTAGTCAACAAAAAAGAGGTGATTTATGTATGAACAGAATGGGAAGATCTAAACCATCATTTGATTCAGCATCAAGTATCTGGACAATCTAGAGTATGTTCCTTAACTCAACTCAACTCAAGGAATTTATTGAGTTGGACTGTACGAAAGCTGAGCACAAAAGACGGGAGGATATGGTTCACTACTCCAGCAAGTGTTTTTTTGGGTGACTGGCTAAAAAGAATCATAGGTGCTGCAACGGCAGGAGAAACCTGTCCATAGACCTTTTTTAGTTTTTTCTAAGGCAAGTAAAAAACTTATTCATACTAGTTAAAAAAAATTGTGCTTTGGGGTTTTGGCATTACATGCTGAATGCATATGATATGTACAATCCACTTGAATCCTTCTGTTCTCAAAATTTATGAAGAAAATCTGGGTTTCTGTAAGCTGTACTAGTTTCACTTCAGTAGGGCAGTTTTGGTGGAATAAAAATATTTTACTTGCCAAAAGTACAAAGAGACACAAAGAAAGTGTAGAACGATAACACATAAAAATAAAAATAAAAGAGGAATAGGAGTGTGTTACCCCAAATTTGAAGATAAAGAAGCAAGTAGATTTAGAATAATTATCCTATAATTGATACAAGGATGGAGAAATATTTGTATTACCATAATTTGCATCACAAGGATAAGATCTTATCAAAGAAAGAAATGTAAGATTACATGCATTGCATAAAAATTGTCAAAGCTTCCTTGTTTGAAATAAATAAGGTCAGTTACTAAACAAAGATCAAATTGTATTGGCTTTTCGACCAACCTGGTTCCATCAGCACTATATGCCATTGTTGTGCACCAAAGACCAGGAGCATCATAATCGACTCTTGATCCCATGCCATCATACAGCCAAGCTTTTATTTTACCATCAATGGCCGTAGAGAAAATAAACTGCAAAATAAAAATTCAGAAAATATTCTTCAATTTTCAAACATAGTATAATAAAATTATAAGACAGCTTTCTTGACTCTCAAAGAAGCTCAGTGAAAAACGTTCAGCAGCCCAAGAGTGAATATATTTGTGAAAAGTAACCACAGAATGCAATTGGTTTACCTGGATACTCTCTTTGTGGTGAGGGCAGACAGAATATACAGGAGCTTCATGCCCCTCAAACATATGTTGTCTACGACCACTTACCGCATCCCAGACCTGTTATAAGAAAGCAAATAATGAAGAAAATAAATCCTACAGTACCAACAGCCTTCTTCTGTTTTATAACTAAAGGAAGGAATAAACCAATATTATGTTATCATGTCAAAGAGAAAACCTTAATTGTCTTGTCATCCCCACACGTCACTATGCAGAGTTGCTTATTAGGGTGGGAAAATGCAATATCGTTAACACCGCCAGCATGAGCATCAATCTATAACATGGAAGAATATGAAAAGTTAATAAGTTATGTAATTATTGATGTGAGGGTGTGAGACAAAGAGACAGTGTCTTAGCAAGGCTTACTTCTAGGTGCTGTCTCAATTCTCCCGCTGGACTGTAAGTATAAATTTGAACAATGTGCTTCGAAAAGGCAACACCTATAAAAAGCAAAATGACAAAATCATGGGTACAATTGAGTTCCTAAAGCTGCAAAAACTTATCATAGAAAATAAAAAGTGAAACAATAAAAGACCATCCTACCAAGTATAGAACCATCTGGGCCCCACACGCATCGATTGACTGATACAGTGGCATCTTTGACCAAAGCTGACTGAATGGTAAGGAACCAAAGCATGTTAATTTGGAAAGCAAAAACAAATCTTACAAGTTACAACCCAAAGAAGAAGAGGGAAAATATGCTAAATTGAGGAAATAAGACTTAACATAGACATACTCTTTCCATCCTGAATCAAGTGAAACCTATTAACAAACTCAAAAATAAGAAAAGAGAGTTTTCGGAGCTTGTTTATTGGGATGTATTCTGATTTATGCGAAAAAAATGTTAATATGTGAACTGTGAAGTAAGATAGTTCACTGAACGATGGTATGCCGAGATCAAATAATATAAAATACAATACTGAGTTGTTTGACATCTCATTATGGGACAGGATTCACACTTAAATGCCCATTTGGTCCATGACTATTTTTCACTGTTTTTCTGGAAAACTGTTTGGACATAATTTCCAGAATTCGGAAATCTCCCAAATGCAGTTTTCACAATTTTCGCTCCAAATCACTCAAAATTTCAAAAACAACTCGTATTTTAATTCATGTAGAAATACGATTCCAATTTCCAAATACCATTTCATTTTTTCTCCAAATTTCACAATTTTTTATGTCCAAATGACCATCAAGTATGATGGACTGGAAAAAAAAATTATTTCACTATTTTTTTTATTTTGTGTGTGTGTGTGGGGGGGGGGGGGGGGGGTTCACAGATGCAGTAATAGAATTCAAAACCCGGAAGGAATTCTCACCTGGAATGGCATTGAGCATGCAGATATATCCCAAACCTTGAAGGACTTATGCGCTAACCGTTCTCGAGATCCAACTTCCCAAATGCTAATGTCACCAACATTGGTACCCACTACATGGTGATACAGGAAAAGGTGGGAATTAGGACCAACAGAAATTGAAAACCACACAACGCCCCCTTCCCAACAAGGGGTCTAACTTATAAAATATTCTAACATATCACAATTTTGAATAGGAATATGCACATAAACGTCCAATAATAATCATAATTATCCCTTCCCATACTAACTATAGATGGGCCAGTCAAAATCAACCTAGAAGAACAGTCTGTTGTTGTGGATGGAAATCCATGCTCATCACGTTAGATCCTTGGCTAAGGTTCCGCACAACAGTTTTGGGAAGGTCATCCGGTGAATACATATTGGGAGGATGAGTTGAACCAGAAAAGGATACCTGGAGAATTTATTAAAAAAATGTGTTAATTTGTCTTGTTAATCAATTCGGTAAAGTAATCTCATAAACTTGTTATTCCATCATACTTCAATCTCACCTCATCAGACTGACCGGCACGCATTCGTTTCATCAAATGCTCTGAATCGGCCATTTGAAAGTCCATTCCAGGACCGCCTGGGTTAGTTCTTGGATGTTTTAGAAAGCCAGCTGATGACATTACAGTAGACAATTTTAGTTTAAGAAAAATGCTAACTTTCTGGAAATGCAACCACAGTTTCCTCCAAACCAATAATAATATAACAGACCAGCGCCAGGAGCCTGCACGAGTCCAGGTGGACCAGGAGCAACAGCAGTGTGAGGCATAGAAGAGTTTGCACTTGACATCCACCCTGCGATGGCACTTGGTGAAGGTGAAACGACAGGTTGGAATGGCTGTAATAAGAAAACTAAAATAACTGAGACGCCACATGGAACATAGCAAATAGTTTAGCATATGAGTAACGAGGTTTTATTGTAATAGAATAACATGTTAAATGAACTCCACTCACACTGTGAGCTCCAAGTGGAGGAAATGTCCCAGGCTTTGGAACTGGTCCAGCAAGAGGCGTATTTACAGGAGGAGGAGGCCGAGTTCCATTGCTAGAAGCGCAAGTATGATCAGTAAAAAGTGTTTTAATATCAGGATTTGGACGTGGATTCTTGCATAGCTGATGCTGCCAGTTAAGACTGAGATCCAAATGACACAAATTTTAATAATGTAGTCTCAACAAGAAAATCAGATTATCACGGAAGGGGGTTGGTCTCATCCTTAAAAATATCAACAGCTAGTAGTGGCGGAATAATGGACCCCCCAAGGAATTGCTTAGCTAGGAATTGAAACTAACTTGATCGGCACTTCTAATTAAGGTAATCTTTAAAGGGTTGATGGTAGACAAGATCATGCCAAATCTCTTTCTCATATTATTTTAGCATAAGAAGCATTAAACATCCCCATATAGATAACCTCAGTGGATTAAATGCAAGATATAAAGCATGCTTTAGCATAGAACCTTTGATTAATCAATGTCCGCAGTCGTGAAGCTTTGAAAGAAGGAAAAGCTAACTTGTCACGGAACAGAGGGTTTGCCTCAATTAGCTTTTTTAGTTCTATCAGCATAATATTTCTTGCCGACTTTGTATCCCCATATTTGGAGAGCTGCTCGTTCTGCCTAGGGACACAACATAAGATTTTCAATTAATCATCAACAAAAGGAAAGAGTGCACATCACACTTCAAGCAAAAATATGATACCTAAAATTGTCAAGAGTCAGTAACTGGGTGATCTCCTTGAAGAGATCTTCATTAAAAGAAGCAAAAACCTTAAGGTCCTTCACAAGAATCTCAACTGCTTTTACTCGATCATGCCTGGCAAATATATTTCAGAAACCAACCAAATGATTAAAGTTGCTGATGAAACTTATGGAATGATTTAATGGTATTTGACATTTGAACTCACTTGTCAAGAGCTTCGAGATATTTTTGCTTTCTTATTTCAAAGAAGATCTTCATTGAATAGCGATTGTCTTCAACCTTTGTGAACCCACTTAGGTATCGCTCAACTTCATCCCATTCACCAGCTTGCACTTGATCCTCAAAGTATTTCATGTTGAAGAAGAAACCAGATTCTTGCTCCAACCTAAAGTTAATATTCATGCAATTTTATGGTAAGATGAAACATGCGAAGAGAACAAGAGAATTAATATCACATCCTCTTAAGAATTAAGAGTTAAATCATCTAACTTGCTCTCTAGACTCTAGCTAAATGATGAACTGAGAGAGAGTACAATCAAATAACCCAAAGGAAACAATCCTAAGATTTCACCATTAAGCTGAAAATTCCTTAAACAAAGCAAATCTAAATCTGACTCAAGGTGATCAATTGGCTACATCAAATATCAGGTCCAACCGAAATGAGATAGGAAGGAAAAATCAATTTTAGAATACTAAAATGTCATTTCGATCGCTAAATTATATTGGAATTTGAATTTTAATGATAAAAGGCTTGATAGAGAAACTTACTTATGAACTGTCTCTTTGAACTTCTCCTCATCCAAAAACTGGAGGATTAAGAAAACCAGTTCCCTACTCAAGGAAGACATGGTGACAGCCCCAGGAACTCCTAGCCACTCCAGTGCAAATATTTGGATGTGAATTAGCTAAAGCAAATAAAAAGTGACCAAATTTTCCAACAATGGAGCACCTTTGCTCCAAGTAATCACCTACTTAATCTAGATCACTTCCTCAACAACTAAGAAAATGCTCAGTGCTCAAATTTTTCACAATGTTCCAGAAATAATAACTGTTATAAGCTGAAAACACAATGTACCAACACCAGGGGTCCAACAAAATCACTTCAATTCTTGCTCTTTCAGCTTCCAGACCATACACATCAAACAGAAAAGCCAGTACTTCCTGCCTTCACAACCAAAATGCAATGCAATGCAAAAAATACCAAGAACTTCTCAAATCAATGCATCCAATTCAAATCCAAAGAAGATGCCACCCCAAAACCCCAATTAAACCACCACAAGAACAAAGCCCAAAACTTCCTTGGAAAATGAGCTCCTCCAAATAACCCCCAAAAACCTCAAATTCCTAACACAAACTCATAAAAATCCAATCTTTAAGCTACCAAAATATTAAACAAACAACCCCACTTCAATTTTCCTCTAAAGTATTCATTTTTCTCAAAAACCAACAATAATGAGAGCAAAAAGGATTCTTTTCAGATCTGGATGCATAAAATATCTGAACAAGAATGCATATGTTCAAGAGTTAGATGCTACTTTTCTTGTTTATGACAACCCACATGATGTTTAGCAATGCAAAAGCTAGGGTTTTTTTCCTTTTTCTTTTTTTTTCCCTCTGTAGAAAAGAGGACTAAATACTGAAAGGGACTTCCTTTTTTTCTTTTCTTTTTTTCTCAGCAGACAACCACCCACTACTCCTACTTCTCTTTCTTTCACTTCTTTATATTCACTCTTTTTCTCCTTCTTCCTATATGTGTGTATATATACTGTATTTATGTATATGTGTACACATAGCATGTGTTCCAAATTTTTGTTGGGTTTTTTGACTTTTTTTTTTCCCTTAAAAAACCACATGAGTAATCTAAAATTCTTTGCAGATTGTTAAAATGACAGTCTGGTGAGGATAAGAAAATGTCACAGTATGTTGTGTTGAAGTTCTTGCTATACACGTGTTTAATTGTAATTGGTTAATGGTTGGATAGAATTGTTGTGTTGGTTGTGATCTAATTTGACTTGATACGAAGTTAAATTGTAATCTAAAATAAATTATAGATAGTTGATTGATTACAAATTATTTTATTAAAAATAGAATAAATATTTGAGTTGAATTATTATTAAATATTTTTGTTTACGAATAAATTAAAAATATATAAATTATATAAATCGAGACAAATATAATAATTTTTATTTTGCTTTTTTTTTCCTTTGGATAGCTCTAGCAAACACCAAAAGAAGGAAGATTGTTTTAACTTTTTCAACTAAACTGACCTCATTATTAAGTCATGTCCTTTTGATGTGATAATTGTTTAATCCTTTGTTTTTTATGATGAGTATACATCTATTATCTATCTATTATTACTATTTTATAAGTCGGAATAAGCAGTCAGTTGATTGACATGTTTGATTGTGCATTTTATAAGTAGGTAGTTGGTCGATGTGTTTGTTTGAGCAGCTTAAGAGTATATCTGTAATTTTTTAGAGCTAAAGCAGGCAGTTGGTCGACATGTCTGTTTGAGCAGTTTGAGGGTGTATCCATAATTTTTCAGTGATTCTTCTGACATTTTTGCTGGAGCAGTTTGAGAGTATATCTATACTTTTGTTGTGGACAATTTTAAATACCTAAAAGACATAAAAAAAAAATTGATTGGGTCTTAAAATTTTATCAACGTCATGTAAAATGAGACAGAGAAAGTAACATGTATTTGGAAGCAACGTAAAAATAATATAAATCTCAAAAATTAATTTTACAAGACATGTAAAAAATTGATTGATTCTTAAAAAAATTTCGACGTCACATAAAATGATAGAAAGTAACATATATTTGAAAACAATGCCAAAAATATTGTAAATCTTAATAATTTACCGTTTAAAGTATTTTAAAATTCTATTAATACCGCATAAATTGAGACCAGAGAGTAACAATTAACATATATTGGATCTTTCAGCGCATGGCCTACCCTGCTAATTCATCTATAATGTTTTATATAATAAATAATTTAATAAATTCATAGTGAAGATAGTATTAAGTTCATCATGTATTTTATAAAAAAAAAGATATGAAAAGTATACAACTTTTAATATGTCATATATGGCTGGTGATTGATGAACAAGTTACATTAAAATTTCTAATAAATAATACAAAATTAAAAAGAAGAGATTAGTATATAACTAGAAATATTTTACTAGTGAATGTTTGATTTAAATTAAATTTATAGAGTATAGTTTATACAAAGCATGTGGTTGAATTTACACGGAATAAATTGAGATAATTTTTTATTTTTTAAATTTAAATTTCTGTTTAAAGAAATTGAAAGGAGGACATTTTTATCATTTTAATATTTTATTTTGAGATAAATAGTTTTAAAATTGTTATTCCATTTTAGGTACGTGCAAAAATAATACCATAAATATGACATAAGTAATTTCAAAATTAAAAGAGTAACTATAAGTGTAGGATCGAATCTTATATTTTGAACCCTAAATTATTGCTACTGTTGAAGATCAATCGTTTGCTCCTTTATTTGTGAGTCGAAATTAAAAGAGTAACTATAAGTGTAGGATCGAATCTTATATTTTAAACCCTAAATTATTGCTACTATTTTTTATCTTTGAAAACAAATAAAACATTACTCTCTCCGTTCACTTCTAGTTGTCAAAAAATTTCTACTTTTAATTGTCATTTTTTACGAATTAAGGTAGGACAATTTTTTTTCCCTATTATACCCTTAAGTTATTATCATTGAGTTAATGACTTTGAAATATATAGTGAATGAACTTTATCAATTAATAAAAATAAAATGGTAAACTTACTATAACAATATATTTTTTTAATAGATGCGTCAATTCAAAATTTGACAACTAAAAATAAACGAAAGAAGTAATAATTAGTGGCTTTTTTTTAAATAGATTTATCACTCTATTTTAATGTTCATATTAAGTTTAATTAAATTTTTATGCAAGTCGGATATTAATGGCTCATTGTTTTTTGGAAAGATTACTTAAGCGGATCCTTTTTAATAAATAATTACTGATTTTAGTGATACATTTTATTTATTACCATTTATAGCAATATATAACAATACTATGATAAATTTGCACTTGTATTAAAAATGAATTATGCATTCAATATAAAATGTATTAAAAGTGAATTATGCATTCAATAACTTGTATTAAATATGTTTATAAATAGTTCTCTGTAATATAAATTAAATTTGTATTATAAATGTTTTAGAAGTGTTCAATGAAAATAAAATAGTTCTCTGTAATATGAATTAAATCTGTATTATAAATGTATTAGAAGTGTTCAGTTAAATTATTATTGTATGGTATATCTATGTAAGTTTCCCTTATTTCTTGGGGATCCAACACTC
Organism: Solanum aculeatissimum; assembly: GCA_038996855.1. Classification (NCBI taxonomy): domain Eukaryota; kingdom Viridiplantae; phylum Streptophyta; class Magnoliopsida; order Solanales; family Solanaceae; genus Solanum; species Solanum aculeatissimum. Next base: position 5,756 of record JBCEWC010008105.1, on the reverse strand, counting down.
CACTTTTATACTACTTCAGTCTAATTTAATTTCTACTTTTACTTGTATTTTTGATAAATTAAAAAAGAACAAATTTTTTTCTCTATTATATTTTTAATTTATTAATATTGAGTTAATATCTTTAAAAAATATAATAAATAAATATATTTGGAACTTTATCAATTAATAGAAATAAAATAATAAATTCATTATACCAATTATTTTTTTTAATATGTGTGTTAAGCCAATATTTGATAAATAACTAGGAACAGATGAAATAATCTATATATACAAGTGTTAGTCTGACCAATCAAAATCTTTCAAAAAGCAGGCAGCTCCTCGTCGTCCTGACTGCTTGAGTTGTCTGCTCCTGCTCCTGACCAACCACAACCTTCCAAAGTAGGCAGCTCTCCGTCGTCCTGTCTGTTTCAGCTGCTGAATTATATTTCTTTAACTGTTTCGACTATAATTTTACAATATTACCTCTGATGAGACATTTTTTCAACTGTTTCGATATTTTTTCAACTGTTTCAACTGTAATTTTACTATCTCATTTTTGCAACTGTTTTCAACTGTGATTTTACTATCTCGTCCCGATCAATTATTTTAAGTCATGTAAAATGAGATATCATATTTTAAATTCAAATTTAGTTATACGAATAAGAATGTAAAAATAATCAATAACTGTGAGTCTGATCAACCATAACCTTCCAAAGCAAGCAACTTTTCGTCATCCTTCGTGCTTGAGTTGTCTGCTCCTGCTCCTAACCAACCACAGTGTTCCAAAGTAGGCAGCTCTTCATCGTCCTATCTGCTTGAGTTGCCTCCACCCCCACCCACCCTCACCTCACCCCACTCCATACCAAGGACAAACAAATTAAAATGAATGAAATATTATATTTTAAATTCAAATTTAATTATACGAATAAAAGTATAAAAATAATCAAACATATTTAATAGATTCGGCCAACGCCCAAACAACTTTTACTAGTTATTTAGTAAATGTGAATGTGATTCCTATAGTAATTCCATATTTTTATAAATAGATTTTTTTTTTTTAATATAGTTTAAACAATGAAGAAAATCCAAAATGTAAAGTGGCAAAATTTATCTCCTTTCAGCACTTTCCTCGCCGTTTCCTTATTCCAACTTTTTCCTTAATAAGTGGGAATAAAGGATAAAAATAAAACAAAACTTTTCCCTAGTGGAGTAAAAGATAAAAAGGAACAAAATATTTATCACTTATAATAATAAAAAAAAAATTAATTGAATAGTTATAATAAAATTTTAATATATACTAGTCAAAAGTACATACGTACGTATGTCTTGTGTCAATCAATAAAATTATATATTAAAAAAAATAAAATTATTAAAATAATAGCAACTGATGTTAAAATAAATGGTCTATTGATCTGAATAATAAGTATCTCATATATAAAGGTTAAAAAGCTAATACAAAAAATGTGAATCTCTTTCCTACATATTTTTTATTTTAAAATTTTATTTATCATAATTAAGTAGGATTCATATAAGGTAAAAATATTGGTTTAATATAGTCCAAAAAAAAAGATTTAATAAATAAAAATTCATATTTCTGTCATTAAGCTTGTGTGTTTTCAAGGTCTGAATTTTAATAATTCAGATTTTAATTATTAAATATATTTATTTTTTTTATTTTGCAATTACTCAATGATTAAGAGTTGTAACGAAGTCTTAATATCATTAAAATGTTTATTTAAGAAATTTTAGAAAGATACCAGTTCACTACTGTTCTATTTGCTTTCACCTACCACCCAAAATCAACATTTCAAACACAACTACAAACACCGTCGATCATCACCGCCTGCCATCCATAACCATGATTCTCAACCTAACAACAATCATCACTACTGTCAATTACCAAAATCAATTATCATCATTATTTATCATCATCACCATCAACCGCATTATTACATCCACTATCCATTATTCCGTATTGATAATTAGCATCATTAGTCAATATTATATATCGCTAACTGTCATAAAAAAAATTGTTCTCAATAATTCGAAGAGTCCAAATGCAAAAAAGTTTTTTCCCTTGTTTTTCCTTTAAAATAATTCAATTTATTATTAAAAATATTGTTATTATTATTTTAACTTTCTCAAAAAAAAAAAAATTAGAAATTTTGTAAACTCTTTTTATTTTGTATGTAGTTGTGGATCAATAATATGTAATTTATTATTAAAAAATTTCACGAAAATAGAATTTGATTGAAAAATTAAAAGGCCATTTAATTTTACGTAAGATTTGAATACGAAAATTGTTATTAAAAAATTATTTATTAATAAGAATTTTTTTTAGTGATATTACTCATTTATGAAAATGCTAAAAGTTGTTTAGGACTTTCACATTTTTTTTTTTTTTTTTAAATGAACCCCTAAGTGCTAAACCTAAAAGCATAGAGCTTTGCAATAATTTTTTTAAAGTCTTCAATATTAAAAAAATAATAGTAATTTTTTTTTCATTGCTGCTTAAACAATTATTTATATAGAATTGTCCTAAATCAAGAGTAAATTCTAAATATAAAGAAATTCTAATTTAAAAATAAATCTTTAAATTAAATAAATAAAAGAGTAAATACTTAATAAATAAATAAATAAAATAGTGAAAAAATGATTTTGTCTAAAGGAAAATATTTTAATGAAGGGCAAAAAGTTCCAACAATATTTTATTAAGTACAAATTTTTATAGGTGTTTGTTATTAGTATTTTCATCCAAAAGACATGAGATGCCAACCTTTTCAACGTTGATGAACGAGCAAGTCGAAAACCCTAATCACTATAACAACTTAGAAGTACATATTATATTTGTAAATAGAAATGATAACGTATGTATATGCATGCATAACTTATACCTAATTTACTGTTATTATTTTCATTAAATAAGAGGTGATTTTCTATAGATAATATTCAAATAAAAAGATAATTGAACAAAAACTTACCGAAATTCATACTTGTTTGAGATGACCATATGCTACAAAAATAAAAGTAACAGATTATATTTGGTCTATAGACAAATAGAAACTCTTGATTATTATATCGTGAAAATCAGGGAGAAAATAATTATGTCATAATTTGATTTAAGAGATTTACATGGGATTTTATAAATAAGTTTTGACTTGGGCTGAAACTAAATCTACCACAGTTTTACTACCCTAATCTGGATATCAAGAATTCTAAACAAAGAAGAAGTTAATCATAAACCTAAATGACAATTCAGGCCGATATAAATATTTATTACGAGATATATAATTAAAATTCTTACATTTTTCAAATAAGAAGGAAAGATTTAAATGTTAGGACTTTTATCTGAAATAAGAAGCAGTTTAAGTGTATTTTAATTGAAAAAAATGTCTCTATATAGAAATTTAACCATAATGTGATAAGAAAACTTCCCTATTTGATTTTTATTAAATTTATTGTAGTTAATATTTAGTAAAACTAAAATAATGGTATGGTAATTGAAGAAAAATGTGAAAAGATAATTTTGTCTAAAGCGAAATCTTTTAATGAAGAGCAAAAGTTCAATCAATATTTTTAAAGACATTCATGCTTTTTAATATAGTATAGATTAAAGAGAATTGTTTATAAAACATATATACTACAAGTCTAAAATATTTATCACACACTTTAATACACATTATGTCATTTTCTTATAAAAAAACATAATATTTTTAATCACTTATACTACATTTATATTGGATACGTAATTCATTTATAAATGTAGATTTATCGTAATATTATTATGTATCGATATAAATAGTAATAAATTAAAAATATTACTAAAATCAGTAATTATTTTTTTGAAAATACTCGTCAAAGTATTGTTATATGGCCCAATGTTTATGTTGCTTACTTAAAATTCAGATTTTTATTTCATTTTTATTTCGTATATAATATTTATATTGAGATTTATTAAATTTGAATTTTTGAAACTACTATTCCAAAAAAAAAAAACATTTGTAGTTTTAAGGGGTCAACTTTTTTGTATTCTTTCCGTTCATCTTTACTTGTCCACTATATTATTTTGAAATATTCAATAATATTTATCAAGTTTATAAAATCAAGAGATAATTTTATACTTAGTTTCTAATTTACCCTTATAATTAATTATAGTTATTTCCCTATTACATTTTCCAAAACACTGTATTTATTATATTTAAAGGATAATTTGGTAAAATTATTATATATCATTTAGTACTTCTTAATTTTTGTGCGAGTCAATAAAAAACAAGTAAAAATAACGGAAAGAATATTAAATTATTGTTCATTTACTTACATAATTAAAACAGAAAAGTTGTTGCTTAAAAGAAAAATTAAAGTAATTTGTCCTTATCCCATATCCTCCTCCTTATGAAACTTTTTATTATTCTTTTAGCTTTTCTTTTTCTCAGCTTTTTACACAATCTAGTAAAAAATCATTGGAAAAGGAGAAACATAATAAGTACAAGGTGCAAAGATTTTTTTCCCTTATGAAAAAATTATATGCATTTTTACATGAAATTAATAAATATAAGATACATATTTTTAAAACTCCTTTAAAGAATAATCTAAATTTATAAAATTTTAAGAATAAAAGATTAGTGTTGTCTTACTGAAAGTGACCGATGTTTTAGATGGTGGTATTAGATGTATTATTATAGCTTTTTTATTATTGTTATTTTCGTTATTATTGTTGACGCGATTTTATTATTTTTTTGGCTTCTCTTTGGTAGATTTTTACACTATTTTCTTATTATTTGCTATAATTTCATTGCTTCCTTCTTCTTTACATCAAAATTTATTGCACTTGAGTCGAGAATCTTTCAGAAACAGTCTCTCTACTTCCACGAGGTAGTAATGTAATAATAAGTTATGCATACATTCTACTTTCCCCCAATTTTCACTTGTGGGATTCACCGGTATCTTATTATTGATGTTGAAATTTTCATCATGACCAACACTTAGCTTTCAAATACTTCATCCGTCCTATTTTATGTGTCATCGTTTGACTTAGTATGATATTTAAAAAAAAAACTCTTGAAATTTGTGGTCTGAAATAATTCTTAAATATTTGTGTATTTGAGAATCATTTCATTAAGAGTAAAATATGAGTTTTAAAATTAAATTATTTTTAATTAAAGTAAAAATAATTCTTTTTTGAACTAACAAAAAAAAAAAATCACATAAAAATATGACAAAAAAATATTTTGAAATAAATAAATATTTTTTTATGGCAAATTTATCTTGTTGGTATATGTGATATTAACCAAGTGTCACTACTTGATTATGACATTGGACCAGTCTCTATTCCTGCTTCCAAAAATGTAGACCAATTAATTATTGTCTCTATCTCTCTCTTTTTTTTTTTTGCATGGTGGATAAAAGATCAAAAAATTTACTTCCTCCGTCTCATACTAATTAAATTTTTAAGACTTTTTTAATATTCAAAATATTTGAATTGTTCAAAGTTGAAGATAATAATAGTGAAAAGTATAATTTAAAAGTTATTTTTAAATATTTTTCTTAATGTATGTATTGCCTTACACATTCAATTTAAATAAGACGTAGAGAGTATTTTATTGTCAGGGGTCCAATGTCATTTGGTGTACCGAGGAGAATAATGGAGGTTTGACTCATGAAATCAAATTACTTTCTCCGTCTAATTTTATTTGGCCCCTGTTGACTTGGCACAGGGATTAAGAAGTAGTAAATGATAGGGTAATTTTACCAAATCACCCTTTGAATATAATTAATGC
>JBCEWC010008104.1:0-20436 GCA_038996855.1 Solanum aculeatissimum | reverse complement strand
GCTCTTCTATGTAGAGGCATGTTTTGGACAAATCTTACTCTTATACGTTAGACTTGTATGTTGGATATTCGGCTTTGCATTGTGCTACTATGCTCCCTTTGATCTATGATTATGTTCTCATGTTATGATTTTTGGCTTATATTATCATGGTAAGATTGTGGCTTAAATGTTAAGTATGATGTATGATTATGTCCTATGTGCAAGCATATTCCTCCCATTCCCGAATTGCCCCCATATCTTGAGTCATAAGTCCCTAAACCCTTAGAGCTTAAGTGCTAGATGCTTTAGCTTCCGCGTTTCCGAACCGATGATGAGTGTAATGATGGCTTGATCAAGGGTCTTCGAGTCCTCTTTCACCGTCACATCTAGGCCCCCTATCTGGGTCGTGACATGTAATATCTATCTGGACTTTCACTTTGGCTATACTACCCCTAGTCTTCTGTATGGAGGCTGTGTCTAGGTACAAGACCTTGCCAATAGGGGCTAGGAAGCTGGTAACAAACACTTTGTTATAGCAATGCCAGGGTAACTCAGGTAGTGTAACCAAATGGGGACAATAGGGGTCTCTTTTTCAGGTTTTAAAGTAGAAGTCCAGGTTTGTATCCTCATTAACTGCCCTTCTATGTGCATCTTAGTTTTGGTCCAAACTGTAACATAATCTGTCTCATTATCCAGGTCAATGTACACATGTCTAGCATTGAAGTGGGCAATTTTGACTCCCCTAATAATTGGGTCTGCAATATGAAGCTCTTCCTAATTAGCTCAACTTTTGGCATGGTGCTACTAAATTTCCCAATTAGAGTATACCTACAGCTCTCAGCTAACTTGAGCATGTAATATTCCTTGTTATAGATTACTGCTGGGAGGCCTTGTTTAGAAGTATACTTAGGCTGAACAATATCAATGTGTCTTTCCTGTTTAGCCATGTCCATTCTCAGTTTGGTCGCTAAGATTTGGACCACAATATAGGGAGCAGGTTCAGAGTTCATCCCTTTCTTGTGTTCCTCCTGTGAGCCTAATTTAGGATTTTGAGCAGGTATGATCTGGTTCTGGCTAGGGCCATTCAATCCCTGCTGGGTCCTTTGACCCTTGTGAGGTACCTTATCGAAATTGCTGGAAACCTTGGGGAAGGGATTGTACTCTTTACTGCCCATTTTAGCATCATTGTTCTGGTGACTACAGGCCTCCTCTTCATTCCCTATGTTCTTGGTTTGATCCTGAGTGACTTCCTGTCTCAATAATTGGTCTCCTGTACCAGGATCCCCAACCTTGTTCTCCTTAGAGTCTAATATTATAACCTTCTCTATATTGTTCTCAATCGTATAAATCATAAGAGGGGTGTCAGCTGACTTACCTTGTTCTTGTTGAGAAGAGATCCATTGAGTACTCCTCTCTTCGATGTTCTCTATTCTGAGATAGTTGGTAGCCGAAACTTCCTTTATTTGTCCTATCGCTTGTTGTTGCTGTTCTTTCCCTATCTTCTTGTTCTCTTCCGCAGCATTCAAAGCATTGCTGTTCGTATTTCCTTTTGCTATTGTCCCTGCAGTCACATTTTCTTCCACCATTATGGGTAAATCTTCATTCATTGCTAGCTCTACCACATTTGATGTTCCAGCGTCTGCCAAACTCGAACTGTAGCTGCTAGAGTTAGGAGAAATTTCTATGTGGTTATGCTTCTGATGAAGCTGGGTTGTATGAATATTCTCTCCATGGCTTAAATCCGGTGGTATATTATCCGCCACCGGCGCCTCACGCGCCATTAGTGAGACACAGTTACCGTTAGAGCTACTGTACTGTTAGAGAGGGATGAGAGAAAATTTTTAGAGAGAGAAACAGATTATTTACAGAATTATTATGATTAATTGAAGAGTGTTAGAATGGTTGAAAGAGAGTTAGGGTTTGATTTAGGGGGTTTAGGAGACCTAAGAAAGCCTAAAAGGGGCATAGTATTTAATTAAATTACGAATTAACCATTAATGAAATGGACTAATTCACTGAAACAGTGCTTCATGGAAGGCTACAGTACCTGTCAACATGCCCACGGGCCGTGTACTTGCCTGTGAGGCAACACTTGGCCTCGACTTCGACTTGAACTCTCGAGGAACTTTCTGGATCACTTCACGAGGATCCATGGACCGTGTAGCTGCACACGGACCGTATACTGGTTCCTGGAGCATCACTTGGTCCGGAGTCCAGCCTCGAACCTTGGCCAACATTCTGTCCCACTTCACGGGACCCCTTACAGGCCGTGAAGTGTCACACGGATCGTGGGGTGGTCCGTGGGACCATACTTGGTCCATGGCTTGGACCCCAACCCCTAGGAACTCACTGGATCATCCCACGAGCACCCACACGGACCGTGGACCACCAAACGGTCCGTGGTCCGGCCCATAGCCCAATTCCAGAACCTTGTTTGCAACATCCTTTCAATTACGGGCAGTCTCACTGTTTTGACCATTACTTTCTCATACGAACTCCAAATTTAGTTAAACCAGTTGCATTGCGATGATAACTCAAAGAGATTCTATTTGATATATAGAAGCCTATACAGTTCAACCCGTACAAAAAGTTATTATCTTTCAAAGTTCACTGCCCAACAGGCCTCACAACCTCACCAAACGATCCATTTTGAATCCGGCCACTTAAATACAACCCATGTCTACCATAATTCAACCACGACTAGTTTAACACTAACCTTGATCAACCATTATGAAGTTCAAAATTTTTTGGATCGTTACATCATCTCCCCCTTGGGAACATTCGTCCTTTGAATGAACAAAAACTACTGCTTGAGGACAACAATCAAACAAGAGACATTTTTATCAAACTTATAACGAATCATGTATCATTTCAAAAGCCTTTCAAAATTCATGTTAAAACATCATTTAAATCATTTTCATGCTCATATATGCATGCAATATCATGAAACTCAAGTGCAATAACCAAAATCTCGATGACTTTCAGAGTGTGCCAACTTACCTAACTCAATATCTCTATCTCCTTTTTTGTTTAGGAGTTTATGAAGGTAAGCTTACCACCTTAGCTTAATGGAAGTATCATCCACCAACACCTTACCATCTTCATCCTTGGCCATCCTCCTCCTTATTAGACCCATGAAATTTTGGCGGGTTCTTCTGTATAAAGTCATATACGCTAGCGGCTGGAGTAGGCACTTGGGGAGGTATGACTATCTCCTGGTTGGCTTGATTGGCCCATGATTTGGCAACAAGGTTAAGGCGGCTAGAAACTCTACATGAGACACTCCATTATCCTATTGGAGTGGAGGAACTTGTTGTTCGGGAGTACCTCATTGATGGGGAGCTCTTCGCGGCGGAATGATCTAGAAACAAGAAAAAGGCCATTGTTAGTTAACGAAAAACCTTATTCAACTCTAAGGCACGACATGAATAAGAAAAAAGGGAAAAAATTCCTAAATCGTCTCATAGCCTCTCACTCAAGATAGTGGAGCGCTTCACAACCTTGAATGAGACTCTATGCTATCGGTATGCATGGAATCCGAGGAATAATTTAAAACCTCCTACTCTAATACCAAGTTTGTAGTGACCCGACCTAAGGGCTTAGTCGCCACATACCGAATGAGATATCTGAAAGCACTTCACTCAAGCCATCTCAAACATCTTAGCATTCATAGGCATTTAAAAAAAACATTTGCATTAAGGGAAAAAGAACTATAGGTCATTTTAAGGAATGAAGCAACATAGGAAACAATAAGAATAACTAGCATACTTTGTCCACAAGTATACCAACTACTATATCGATGGATGGAATTGGTAATGGTCGATTTCCATCAGATAGAAAAGAATCCATAATTATGCAACATAGAAATTAAATGTCTCAAAAAGGACTAGAAATACATCATCTCAAAAATAAATACACGATAGAGTTGAATAATAGTAGAGTCTCGAACAAAGGGCTCACCATAAATAACAATGTTAATCTTAAATATTGAATATTAGCCATGAGTTGGTGGAGGATTACCTGTCATGACCCAAGAGAAGGGCCTAGATGTGACATGGCAAAAGAGAAACCGAGAGTCCTCGATCAAGCCATCGTAGCATCATCACACACATCATCGATTCAGAAGCACATAACATAATAAACAACACATAAATCTAAGGGATTTCGGGGCTTTGGACTCAAGGTATGGGGATGTTTCCAGGAATGGGATAAGCATTAATCACATAGCACATTGCAATTATGTTCTAAGGGGCAGGTAAGTATGACTCAAGCTATAGGGGTAAGAAGGGTTAGGGACTTTCCACATAAGCACATTCCCATCCAACAAGTCATAATAGCATAAGCAAAAGCATAATCGAAAACATAACTAACCATAGCAAATGTAGACAATCATAATATCTCAAATAAACACATAATACGACGTACAATAGAATCTGATAAGTATCCAACAATGCCTCTACAAGAGTAAGATGGGGGCCTCGACACAACTCGGGCTCACCCTCAAGTCACAAGATAAGTAAAATGAAATAAAGCATAAGATATAGGGAGGTGGGTATTTCTCTTAGAGTATGGGGCTCACCACTATCAACAAGTCCAAGATCTACTCTAGGCATCCAACGGTAGATGAATGTCATCTTGGGTCCCTACATGGTTAGATCATGTAGACAAAGAGTATGGGTTAGCACATATAATGCACTAAGTATGCAGGCATGCCATGCACATGAATATGAACCTACTAAACATGCTAGATGACAAGGGCACATATATGCATAGAAAGAATATATATATATATATATATATATATAGATATATACAAAGAGGGAATATCATAACAATATGCCATGAAGTGCCATGATGCATGAATGCAAACCTACATATCATAGCGGGGATGTGACCTCAACTGACAACAGGAGAGACCAAATGAGCTACTACTTGGAATTTGACTACTTGCTAGGTAGATCCCAGGTCAACCCTTAAAAAAGGGGATACAAGTCAATCCCATCTAGGGAGATAACCCATGCTGGCATATGGTTTGACGAAAAGGAGTATGGACCTTTGGAGATATTCCACCCCGACTCCAATCCCTCGGTACTAAGTCTCATCCCACGGGAAATACATATACATATACGAGCTTTCAAAATGGGGTTCAATGCTTCAAATCCATTCAATGCAAAGCTAGGCTAAAAAGCCAAATCGTATTTCAAATCGTTCCATAATTGGGCATAAAGGCCAAACAAGAGTTTTCTAAAAAATAATCATCTCTAAAGACCAATGCATTGGAGAAGCTCATTCTAAAATAAAAATGTGGTGTAAACACCCAAAATTCTCATAAAGCCATATCAAGACAAGATGTGATCACATTTTAGTCAATTCCCATGTCTAGCAAAACTCAAGTTGAGTCATATCAAGAGTTTCATCAAATCAAGCCTTTCTTGTATGCATATGTCATGACTGATGAGATGAATGCATGGGCAATAGAGATTAAATTTAAATTCAATAATACAATATGAAATTCAATTGAAAACCATAAGTAAATCCCAATTTAAATCATAATTTGAATTACTCATGCCTAAACAAGCTTCCAAGGGACCATGCATATTCAAATCTTCATAATTTCAATGTAAAACATGATAATTGAATTTAAATCAATTTGAAATCAACATTAAAGTACAGCCCATAACTTAATTGGACTAAATCATCCATAAATTAAAAGACCCAATTTCAAAGAGAGCAAAATTCATCAAAATTGAAGAAGAGAATTTTGGATCTTCATGGTTGGAAGGAGAACCATGAATCAATCCCACATAACTTGATTAAATCAAGAAGAACAGGAAGAATTTGAAGAAGAATTGAACTTCACCCTTGATTCCCAACCTATTCTTCAATGGAGGTTGAGAGCAATTTTAGTGAAATTTGAAGAGATTGGATGAATTTGAATTGAATAGGGTTAAATTAGGGGTTTAGGAGAGTTTAAAAATGTTAAAACGTCCCTAGGATTAGTTAAAAATTATAATTAAACCATTAATGAAATGAGAAAGAAAATTGGAAACTGCCACCGACAGAACACACTACACGGACCGTGTAGTGACTCACGGTCCGTGAGCCTAGCCTTGAGGCATCACTTGACGACGCGCTTTAATTTGGCAACTAATAGGAAAATTTGAAATGTCTCCCATACGGTCAACTACACAGACCGTGAGAGGTCACACGGTCTGTGAGACCCTTTTGTGAAGTCACACTTGGAACAACTTTTCCCATGAAAATTTCATGCTTAGCCAAATTCACCCCATGTATATACACGACCAGGCAGATGAGCCGTGAGGCCTCACATAGACCGTAAGCTGGTTTGTGGTTCCTTACTTGGTTCTGGGCCTCGGCACAACTCTTTTGTAGATCACTGGAACTCCATATAGGTAAGGCTCACGAGCTGTGAGGCCTCACACGGACTGTGAGCTTGTCCGTGGAGCCTCTCTTGGCTCAGAGTCTTTACCCAGCGTCTTGACTGCTCACTGGAACTCCACACGGACCAGGCTCATGGGTCTTGAGCCTTCTCACAGACCATGAGGTAGTGCCTTAGCCTACAATTCACTTTTCTTTTCTAGTGTGCTTTCCTTCACAGACAGTTCTACTGTGAAGGCCATAACTTTCACATCAGAACTCTGAATTGAGTGAAACTAAGTGCATTGGGAAGATAACTTAAAGAGTTTCAATTTGATATATCGTGGCCTATGCAGTTAATCTCATATAAAGAGATATGACCATTTAAATTCAGTACTTCCACAAGACGTCAAGCAAAACTTAACCAACACAATTTCTTCCAAGAAGGTCATACAAGAGATAGAACTGGGAAACTCATAAGCTAACCAAGAAAACCTCAAATCAGCCCTCAACCAGTAACACAAGATATGAAATTTTTTGGGTAGTTACATCATCTCCCCCTTGGGAACATTCATACTCGAATGGGCTAGAACAAGACTTGAAAGACTCGAATTGACAAGAAACATTTCAACATAAAACAAAATGCACCATTCATTTCAAAAGTCATTCAAAACTCATGTCAAAACATCATTCAAATCAGTTTTGTGCACATGCATGTATACAATGCCATGAGACTCAAGAAGATAAAGCATTAGGATCATTCAGAAAGAAAGATAGAACCTAGGACCTTAGGCTTGAGTAGATTGGAAAAGATAGGGGTATTGCTCCATCATATCCGACTCCACCTCTCACGTAGCACTCTCCACATGTTGGTTCCTCCAAAGCACTTTAACCGAAGCTACCTCCTTGTTGCAAAGTCGTTTCACTTGCCTGTCCAAGATTGCAATCGGTACCTCTTCATAAGTCAATTTCTCCTCTACCATAACTCCCTCCAAAGGTACTATTGCTTTAGGGTCACCAACCGACTTCCTTAACATTAAAACATGGAACACCAGATGAATAAAACTCATATTCGAAGGAAACTCCACTATATAAGCCACATTGCCAACCCATTCAACAATCTTATATGGTCCGACATACTGAGGGAACAACTTGCCCCTTTTGCCAAAACACATGATGCCCTTCATAGGTGATACCTTTACATAACCCAATCACCTACATAAAATTCAAGGTCTCTTCTCCTAACATCTCAATAGGACTTTTGGCGACTTTGAGCTATCCTCAACCTCTCCCTAATCAACTTCACCTTTTCTATAGCTTCCACAACCAAGTATTGGCCTAACAATGCCATCTCACCTAACTCAAACCATCCCACCGGAGACCTACACCTCTTACCATACAAGGCTTCAAATGGAACCATGCCAATACTAGCATGGAAACTATTATTGTAGGAAAACCCGATAAGCAGTAGATGATCATCCCAATTTCCCTTGAACTCCAACACACAAACCCTTAACATATCCTCCAATATTTGAATTGTTATCTCGGCTTGTCCATCGGTTTGGGATGGAAAGCGGTGCTTAATTTAATCTTAGTGCCAAGTCCCCTTTGAAATGATCTCCAAAAGTGGAAAGTAAATTGGATACCATGATTCGATATGATAGACCTAGGTATACCATGCAATTTTACCAATTCCCGGATATACAATTTGGCATAATCTTCGATATTATAGGTAGTTCTGACCAGTAAAAAGTGAGCCAACTTAGTTATCCGATCCACAACGACCCATATAGAATCAAATTTTTACGAGTACAGGGCAACCAACTACGAAAACCATATTCAAATCTTCCCACTTCCAAGTAGAAATCTCAATATCTTGGGCCAAACCACTGGGCCTTTGGTGTTCCACCTTCACTTGTTGGCAATTTGGATATTTCGACACAAACTGGGCTATGCCCTTCTTCATGCCATGCCACCAATACACTTCCACCAAGTCCTTATGAATCTTAGTATATCCCAGGTAGGGTCAAAACAGGAGCCGATGTAAGCCAATCCTTCAAAGTCTGAAAGCTCTTCTCACACTCATTCGACCATACAAACTTAGCCTTCTTTTAAGTCAACTTAGTCAATAGGGATGTAATAGAAGAGAATCCCTCAACGAACCTTCGATAATTATCAGCCAACCCAAGGAAACTTCGGATATCAAAAGGGGTCAATGGTCTAAGCCAATTGTTTACGACTTTGATCTTCTTGGGATCAACTTTAATACCATCGTCGAACACCACATGACCGAGAATAGAAACTTCCCCCCAACCAAAACTCACACTTGCTAAACTTGGCATACAACTGCTTCTCCCTCAAGGTTTGAAGTACCAATCTCAAGTGGTCCATATGCTCCCACTCATTCCGAGAATAAATCAAGATATCATCGATAAAAATGACCACAAAGCTATCAAGGAATGGCTTGAACACCTGATTCATGAGATCCATAAACACCGTTGGGGAATTGGTCAAACTAAATGACATCACCATAAATTCAAAGTGCCCATAACGAGTTCAGAAAGCTGTCTTAGGACTATCACACTCCCTTACCTTCAATTGATGGTAGCCCAAATGAAGATCTATCTTTGAGAAATGGGTAGCTCCTTAAAGTTGATCAAATAAGACATCAACTCTGGGCAATGGGTACTTATTCTTAATGGTCACCTTGTTCAATTGCTGGTAATCAATACACATTCGGAGCAACCCATCCTTCTTCCTTATAAACAACACCGGAGCACCCCAAGATGGAATACTTGGGCTGATATAGCCTTTCTGCAACAAGTCCTTCAACTGATCCTTCAACTCCTTTAGTTCAGCCGGAGCCATACGGTAAGGAGGAATGGAAATAGGTTGAGTATCCGGAAGGATATCTCTGCCAAAATCCACTTCTCTATCAGGAGGAATACCGGGCAAGTCCTCGGGAAACTCATTAACCACCAAAACTGATTCAAGAGAAGGCGACTCAACTTCCACATCTCTAACCCTCACAATATGATAGATGTACCTCTTACAAATCATTCGTTAGGCTTTGAGGTAGGAAATAAACTGACCTCTAACCGCAGAATCACTACCCTTCCATTCTAAAACAGGTTCATTTTGAATCTGAAATCTGACTTGTCTAGTCCTATAATTTATCGAGGCATATGATACGTGCAACCAGTCCATTCCAAGAATAACATCGAAATCATAAATCTCAAGCTCTACAAGGTCATCAGGAAAGACTTTATGTAAAACCGAAATAGGACAACCCCGATACACCCTTCGGGCAAAAATAGACTCTCCCACGGGAGTATAAACTGAATATGGTTCCCTCAAAATTTCAAGACTCAAACCAAATTTAACAGCCAACAGAGGAGTCACAAAAGATAAATTTATACCTGGATCAAGTAAGGCATAAGCATCAAAATCAAAGACTGTTAACATACCAGTCACAATATCTGGAGCTTCATCCACTTCCTGTCGAGCATGAAGAGCATAAAACCTACTGTTTCTGGAAGCACCACCAACTTGAGCTTTTGGCTACCCCTGAATACCTGGAGCCACTTGATCCCTCTTTATGTTCTTTGGACAGTCGGATATCTTGTGGTTCATACTTCCACACCTAAAGCAAGCACCCAAAGCCCTCCTACATTCACCCGAATCGCTTCCCCCACACTATCCACAACGGGGAACTCGTGGTCCACTCCCAACTTGTGCCTTAGGAGGAGGCACCCTAGAGTTGGCAAACTTCACATTCGAACCTTGGCCTTGTTGGAATCGATCACTTCCACCTCCACTCTTGGAGCTGGAGAACCCACCATCAAACCGGTCCTCTTGGAGTCATTCACCCTTCTCTCCTTGAGCTTTTCTCCCTCGATATGTTCAGCATAAGTCATGATACTTGAGATATCCATTTCTTGAATGAGCATGGCGATGCAACATTCTTTTACAACCAAGTCAGAGACCCTAGAAATAAACTTGTGCATCCTTGCACGGGGATTAACTACTAACATGGGAGCATACTTCGAGAGCTTGGTGAACTTGAGAGAATAGTCCCTCACATACATGCTACCTTGCTTGAGGTTTATAAACTAAGTCATCTTGGCCTCCTAAAGCTCAAGAGGGAAGAAATGATCCAGAAAAAAAAACTTGAATTCCTCCCAATCAACCTTGGCATCTGCAACCCTCTCAACCAACCATTGGTTATACCACACCTAGGCTACATCCTTCAACTGATACGCAGCCAACTCAACCTTCTCCTTAGAACTGACACCCATAATAGTCAACACTTTCGTGAGCTCATCAATAAACTCCTGGGCATCTTCATCAGCCTTCGAACCAAGGAACTTTAGAGGATTTATCCGGGTGAAGTACCTCACCCTAGAAGTTGGAGCACCACCATTTGTGGGATTAGTTGGTTGGGCTTGTTTAGACACCACTTGGGCCAACATAGAAACCACATTACGAAACTCAGCATGAGTCACCTGCTCCTCCACAGGCTCTCGAGGGACTTATTCCTCAAATATCGAGGCCTGTCTGGGGAGTGGTGCTCTTTGGGGAGGCATCTTCTGAAAGAGGATCAAGAACGCCAACATTTTAGAAAATCTTACAAAATAGTTCACGGCACGACATTAGGAACAATGAAGTGTGAAAATTCCTAAAATGTCATCATAGCCTCTCATTCATAGATACGGCGCACATCATACCCATGAACAAGACTCTAATTGACATGGCATGTTGGATTCTAAGGATCATTTACAAACCTAGGACTCTAGTACCATCTTTGTCATAACCCGAGGGGAGGGCCTAGATGTGACATGGCAAAAGAGAACCCGATAGTCCTCGATCAAGCCATCATAGCATCATCACACACATCATTGATTCGGAAGTGCATAACATAATAAACAACACATAAGTCTAAAGGAGTTTGAGGCTTTGGACTCAAGCTATGGGGATGTTGTCGAGAATGGGATAAGCATGAATCACATAGCACATAACAATTAAGTTCTAAGGGGCAGGTAAGTATAACTCAATCTATGGGGGCATGAAGGGTTAAGGACTTTCCACATAAACACATTCCCATCCAAAAAGTCATAATAGCATAAGCGAAAGCATAATAAAAAACATAACTGACCATAGGAAACGTAGACAATCACAACATCTCAAATAAACACATACTACGACATGTAATAGAATCCGATAAGTATCCAACAATGCCTCTACAAGAGTAAGACGGGGGCCTCGACACATCCAGAGCTCACCCTCAAGTCACAAGATAAGTAAAATGAAATAAAACATAAGATAGAGGGAGATAGGTATTGCCTTTGGAGTATAGGGGTGACCATTATAAAAAAGTTCAAGATCTCAACTAGGCGTCCAACGGTAGATGAATGTTGTTTCCTTTCCCTACATGGTTAGATCATGTAGACAAAGAGTATGGGTTAGCACATATAATGCACTAAGTATGTGGGCATGCCATGCACATGAATATGAACCTACTAAACAAGCTAGATTACAAGGGCACATATACGCATAGAAAGAATATATATATATATATACAAAGAGGGAATATCATAACAATATGCCATGACATGCCATGATCCATGAATGCAAACCTACATATCATAGCCGGGATTTGACCTCAATCGATAATAGGAGAGACCAAGCGAGCTACTACTTTGAATTGGACTACTTGCCAGGTAGGTCCCTGGTCAACCCCTTAAAAAATGGATACAAGTCAATCCCATCTAGGGAGATAACCCATGCTGGCACATGGTTTGACGGAAAGAAGTATGGACCCTTAGAGATAGTCCATCCCGACTCCAATCCCTTGGTACTAAGTCTCACCCCACGGAAAATACATATACATATATGATCTTTCAAAACGGGGTTCAACACTTCAAATTCATTTAATGCAAAGCTAGGCTAAAAACCCAAATCATATTTCAAATCTTTCCATAGTTGGGCTTAAAGGTCAAACAAAACATTTCAAAAAAAAAAATCATCTCTGAATACCAATGCATAGGAGTAGCTCATTCTAAAATAAAAATGTGGTGTAAACACCCAAAATGCTCATAAAGCCATATCAAAACAAGATGTGATCACATTTTAGTCAATTCTCATGTCTAGCAAAACTCAAGTTGAGTCATATCAAGAGTTTCATCAAATCAAGCCTTTCATGTATGCATATGCCGTGAATGATGAGATGAATTCATGTGCAATAGAGATTAAATTTAAATTCAAAAATACAATATGAAATTCAATTGAAAACCATAAGTAAATCCCAATTTAAATCATAATTTGAATTACCCAAGCCTAAACAAGCTTCCAAGGGACCATGCATATTCAAATCTTCTTAATTCTAATATAAAACATGATAATTGAATTTAAATCAACTTGAAATCAACATTAAAGTACAACCCATTACTCAATTGGACTAAATCATCCATAAATTAAAAGACCCAATTTCAAAGAGAGCAAAATTCATCAAAATTGAAGAAGAGAATTTTTGGTCTTTATGGTTGGAAGGATAACTATGAATCAATTCTACATACCTTGATTAAATCAAGAAGAACAGAAAGATTTTGAAGAAGAATTGAATTTCACCCTTGATTCCCAACCTAGTCTTCAATGGAGGTTGAGAGCAATTTTAGTGAAATTTGAAGAGATTGGATGAATTTGAATTAAATAGGAGTGAATAGGGTTAAATAAGGGGTTTATGAGTGTTTAACAATGCTAAAATAACCCTAGAATTAGTTAAAAAAATACAATTAAACTATTAATAAAATGAGGAAGAAAATCAGAAACTGTCACCGATGAAACACATTACATGGACCGTGTAGTGACTCACTGTCCATGAACCTTTCCATGAGGCATCACTTGACGACGCACTTTAATTTGGCAACGGATAGGAAAATTTAAAATATCTCCCATACGGTCAACTACACGGACCGTGAGACCCTTCCGTGAAGTCCCACTTGGAACAATATTTTCCATAACAATTCCATACTTAGCCAAATTCCCTTCATGTATACACACGGCCAGACACACGATCTGTGACGCATCACACGGATCGTAAACTGGTCCGTGGAGCCTTTCTTGGCACAAATCTTTGGTAGATCATTGGAACTCGACATAAGTGAGGCTCATGAGCCGTGAGGCCTCACACAGACCATGAGTTGGTCCGTAGAGCCTCACTTGGCTCGGAGTCTTGGCTCGGCGTCTTGACTGGTCACGGAAACTCCACACAGACCAGGATCATGGTTCTTGAGCCTTCTCATAGACCGTGAGTCCCACCGTGAGGCAGTGCCTTAGCCTACAATTCACTTTCCTTTTTTAGTGTACTTTCATGCACAAGCAGTCCCACTGTGAAGGCCATAACTTTCACATCCAAAATCCGAATTGAATGAAAGCAAGTGTGTTAGGAAGGTAACTCAAAGAGCTTCAATTTGATAGGTCGTGGCACATACATTTCATCCTGTACCAAGAGATATGTCCATTTAAAGTCAGTACTTACACAGGACGCCAAGAAAAACTTAGCCTACATGAGTTCTTCCAATAGGGTCATACAAGAGAGAGACCCGGGAAACTTATAAGCTAACCAAGACAACCTCAAATCAGCCCTTGACCAGTAACACAAGATTCGGAAATTTTTGGGTTGTTAAAGTACCTGTCCCTAAATGGTTAAATCATGCAGGCAAAATATGCATTAGTACATTGGAATGTACTAAGTTTGTGTCATGTAATGCATGTGTGAAATTATAATAGCATCATTCATAAATATAACATATAAGTACGTATAAGATGGAAGATACATAAGGCGAGCTTAAGCATGCATAAGGAATATAGCTCAATATGAATAAGAGTCAATGCATGTGAAAGCACATATAATGAAACCATATCATGGAATCATAAACCTTTGGGAGATGACCTTAACCGACATATAAGACAATGTGAGCTACTACATGGAATCTAACATAAGCCCCTACATTGGCATGGGGAGACCACTTGCCAGGTGGAACTCTGTCAACTTTGCATGCATCTTAGTAACATAAATGGCCTACGTGGATCCACTAGCCTAGCCTACAAGGGTTCCTATGGTGGAACATAGTTAATACGATAAAGTGTTGCTTATAACGTTCCCTTACTAAACTCCACCACATTGTCATATTTGGTGCTAAGTCATCCCACAGAATCTTTGAAAATACAACTTAGAAATATAAGTAGCAATCATAGGAGCAACTCGAACTTCGAAACCACTGAGTGAGAATTGTCCTTTCATCTTGGGGACCTTTCTTAAACATCTTTTATGGCAATTGTCAACATTCTTATATCTTTGATAAATTATTACTTAAAACTTAACTTTAATGCCCTAATCATCGTCATATACCATAAAGCTTTACTTGAAAACTAGGAGGGCTAGGCTTTTTAAATAGAGCAGTCATAAATCGCATAAAACATGAGTAAAATTTCTCTTTTTAAGGACCATCAAAAATGCCCACACTTCATCATTATCAAAGCCCATCATTGGTGACATCATCAATAGCTCAAAACATTCATATACTTAGTAAAATAATGTAGGATATCTTGAATAGCATTTAATAACATAAATATCATAAAATCATCATAAGCATGCATAATTTCTTAAAGAAACTTAAATAAAAGGTAAAATACTTAAAGGGGAACTTTATAGGGGGAAGGGTACCCATAAATCAACTCACATTCCATAAAAGACTTGGGAAGAATAAACTTGGAACCTTTGGTGAAGATCTTTGAAACTATAGTTCTTGCCTTGCCTTTTTCACAACGTATCTACGGACCAGTAACGACCCTCAGTTTAGGATCTCTGAGTGTAGAAATATTGTGTAAAAAATGACCTGAGGTCTTGTTTATAAGAGACATCTATGGCTCGTAAGTGCATATACAGCTCGTAAGTTGTGTCCGTGAATGTGAACCTCAGGAAAGGAAAAATATTTCTAAGTGTGGGGCTAACCCACAGACCAAGTGACAGCCCGTACGATCTCTTATGGTCTGTATGTGGTTTCATGAGTGGGACCCCAAACGTAAAGGAAATTTGGAGTTTGCTGGAAGGTGATTCACAAGTTATCAGATAGCCCGTGGAATGGGATAAGCTTTGAGTCTAGTAAATTTGGCTTTCAGGAATTTTCAAAGGTGTCATCAGACGAAGGGACTTATGGCCCCGTAAGTAGACCTACAACCCGTAATAGGGGTTCCATAAATTAATTGCGATACTTATTAAGAAGGGATAATTTTTCATTTTTGTCCTATCTATTCCTAAACTATGTCATTTGGGGACGGGAAAGGGACCCTATATCATCCTTTAAGCCCTAATTCTCTTATTCAATCTGTCATTCTTCACTCTCTAAATTTCCTAAGCCAAAAAGCTCTCAAGAACAAGGCTAGGGTTCCCAAGGTTTCTTCCTCAATCCTACAAGTTTTGATTTCTCTCTAGTTCACCCAGTGTATGTGAGTTCATTTATGGGTATCCTTCCACCCATAAAGTCCCTTTTCAAGTATTTTACCCTTTTCTTTAAGTTTCTTTAAGATATTATGCATGGTTTGATGATTTCATGATGTTTTAAGTTATTAAATTATATTCATGATGCCCAATGACAATTTTAATGAGTATATATGCACGCTTGAGTTAATGATGATAACCGCATGATGATTTTAATGGTAATTAAGTGTGGGAGTTTTAGATGGTCCTTTAAAAGAGAAATTTTCTTTTATCTTATGTGATTTATGATTATTCCATTATAAAAGTTAAGCCTACGTAGTTTTCAAGTAAAGCTATGCATGATTTAACATGCTGATTAAGGCATCAAAGATGAGTTTTTAAGTTTAGTTAGTCAAACATATAAGCATGTTGACAAGTTCCCTAAAGATGTTTAAGAAAGGTCCTCAAGTTAAAAGGACAATACTCACTGGTAGTTCCTAAGTTCGAGCTATTCTTATGCTTGCTACTTATGATTCTAAGTTAGGTTTTAAAAGATTCTGTGGGATGAATTAGCACCGAATGTGGTAGTGCGGTCGGGTTCGGTAAGGGAACCTTAGAAGCAACCCTTTATCATATTAACTTTGTGCAACCAGGAGCCCTTGTAGTCTATGCTTGTGGATCTACCTAGGCTATTTATGTTATTATAATGCATGCTAAGTTGACCCGGCAAGTAGTTTCCTATGCCAACGTAGTATGTTGGATCCATGTATTAGATCACATGGTCTTATATGTTGGTAAGGTATACTCCCAGAAGTATATGGTTCTATGATGTGATCTTATCACTTATGTATTCTTATGCATTTATTCTCATTCATATTGAACCTTTTCCTTATTTCATGCATGAGTTGACATTGATCCTAATTACTATGTATAATTTATATTTATGAATGATGGCAGTATAATTTTATGAATTCCATTGCATCTCACATACTTAGTACTTTCCAAAAGTACTAATGCATATTTGTTTTTCATGATTTAAACATGTAGGGACAGGAACTCCTCCACCGGCTCATGGCTAGTAGTTAGCGTTCAAGACTAGCATGTTATTGTGGTGATACCTTAGTTCGGGGCTCTTTCACTTTCCATTCTATCCTATATTTTTTGTTTATTTTGAGATGATGTATTTATGGACCTTTTGAGGCTTTTATATTCTATGTTGTCTATTTATGGATTTCTTTCTATTTGAGTGAAACCATCCGTATTGGTTCCGTCCATTAGCTATTAGTTGGTATGCTTATGGTTGAATGACTATTATTTATTTCTACATCTTTTTCATGATCCTTCATCGCATAAATAACATTTAGCCCCTCGCCCTTTGTTTTTCGCAAAAGCTTTAATTTAATACCTATGAATGCTTGAGATGGCTTGGGTGAGATGCCTTCTAGTATCTCATTCACCGTGTGATGACTAGGTTCCTTGGTCAGGTTATTACAAACTTGGTATCAGAGCATGAGATTTTAAAATGTTCCTCAGATGTCCATGCATGACCCATAGCATAGAGTCTCATTCAAAGTTGTGAAGCGTGCCACTATCTTGAGTGAGAGGCTATGAGACAGTTTAGGAAAGTCTTCCCTTCTTTCTTATTCATGTCTTGCCCTAGAGTTGAATAAGGTTTTCCTCTAACTATTGATGTTCTTTTTCTTGTTTCTAGATCATGCTACCATGAAGATCTCTGCATCAATGAGGCACTCTGGAACAATAAGTCCCTCCTCTCCAATAGGACGATAGAATGTCTCATGCAGAGTTTCGAGTTGCATTTACATTGCTGGTCCTGGTATCGGCCAACCAAGACCATAGAGAGGTAGTTTTCCCTTCTCAAGTGTCTACTCCGACTACAAAAATGAGTGACTTTATATGGATGAGCCAACAAGAATTCCATAGGTTAAAGATGGATGAAGACCCTATTGACTTTATTGAGAAGGATTATCAAGTTGTGGCGGTGATGGGCATACCGTCTGAAGAAAAAGCTTAGTTGGTGGCCTACTAAATCAAAGGAGTGGCAAGGATTTAGTTTAAGCAATGGGCCGACAATAGATACCAAGGAGCAGGTCCTATCAGTTGGGAGGAATTCAAATGTGCCTTCCTACACTGGTTCTTCCCCATTGAGCTTGAGGAGGCAAAGGTCCAAGAATTTATCAACTTGAGGCAAGGGACAATGAGCGTGAGGGAATGCACCCTCAAATTTACCAAGCTATCAAAGTATACTCCCTTTATGGTCGTTGATCCAAGGGCTCGAATGAGAAAATTCATTTCTGGTGTTTCCAAGTTGGTCTCCAAGGAATGCAAGATGGCCATGTTTGTCAAAGAGGTGGATATCTCCCACCTTATGAAATATGCTGAACAAATTGAAGAGGATAAGTTTCAGGAGAGGGCGAGGGAGTTCAATAGGGCACGAGTTGATGGTGGGAACTATTCTCACCAAAAGGGTGATGGGCATAAGTTCTAGGGTGTCCAAAAGCAGAGTGGTAAAGTATCCACCAACATACATCCCCATATGGACAAGGACAAGTGGGTTGCTTCAAAGCCTCAAAGTCCTACTTGCTTTAAGTGCGGAAGACCCCACAAGAGGGAATGCTTAGCCGGGTCCAATGCTTGCTTCACTTGCAAAAATCTTGACCACTACGCCAAGGATTTTAGGAACGAAGGAAAATATCCCAAAGGCTAAAGGTTTCAAGCCTAAGGTACTCAAAGAACCAACCAGTTCTATGCATTACATGGTCACCAAGAGGTCAAAGAAGCTCCGGACATGGTCATCGGTATGTTATGCGTTTTTCATTTTGATGCATATGCACTCCTAGATCAAGGAGAAAATTTATTTTTTGTAATCCCATTCCTTGCTAATAAGTTTCTTATATGCCCCGAAGTCTTCCATGAACCTTACGAGGTAAGTAACCCCATAAGAGAGTCCATCATAGCCAAAAGAGTCTATAAACGTTATTCCGTTTCTATCTTGCATAAAGCGATCCCATGTGATTTAGTTGAGATTTCTATGGTGGACTTCGATGTGATTCTTGGGATGGACTAGTTTCATTCTTCCTATGTTTCTATTGATTATAGAACTCATAGGGTCAAGTTCCAATTCCTGAATGGGAGGGTAGTAACTCTTCATGTAGGGGTCGATTCATTTCCTTCTTAAAAGCCCAAAATAATGGTCTCCAAGGGGTGCATCTACCACTTGGTAAGGGTAAAAAATGTCTCTTCTAGAGTTCCCTCTCTTGAGTTGGTCCCTGTCGTATAGGAGTTCCCTGATGTTTTTCAAGATGAGTTACCTAGAGTTCCTTCTGAAAGGGAAATAGACTTTGATATATATCTCTAGCCCAATACTCAGCCTATATCAATCCCACCATCTAGAATTGCTCCCACAAAATTAAAGGAGTTGAAAAAGAAGTTGAAGGATTTATTGGAGAAGGGTTTTATTAGGCCTAGTCGGTCTCCATGGGGTACTCCGGTGTTATTACTGAGGAAGAAGGATGGGTCACTCTGCATGTGTATTGACTATCAACAACTTAATAAGGTCACCATTAAGAACAAGTATACTCTTCCGAGAATAGATGATTTATTTAATTAGTTATAAGGGGATACATACTTCTCCAAAGTTGACTTAAGATCTGGGTATCTCCAACTAAGGGTGAATGAAATTGACAACCCTAAGATGACATTTCAGACTAGGTATGACCACTTTAAGTTTTTGGTGATTTCATTTGGCCTCACTAATGCTCTGACGATATTTTTGGATCTCATGAATAGGGTATTCAAGCCCTACTTTGATATGTTCATCATAGTATTTATTGATGAAATCCTTATCTACTCCCATGGTGAGCAAGAGCATATGGAACACTTGAGGGAGGTGTTGCAAACCGTGAGGGAGCAAAAGCTTTATGAAAAGTTTGACAAATGCGAGTTTTGGCTAGATGAGGTTTCCATCTTTGGGCATGTGGTGTCTTGTGATGGTATGAAGGTTGATCCTAAAAATACTAAAGCAGTGAGAAATTGGCCATGTCCATTATCTCCTACTGACATAAGCAGTTTCTTGGGCCTAGCTAGTTATTATAGAAGGTTTGTGCAAGATTTCTCTTCCATTTCATCTTCACTCACTAAGTTGCCCCGAAACAAAGCTAAGTTTGTGTGGATAGATGAAAGGGAGAGGATCTTCCAAACTTTGAATGTCACGACTCGGATAGAGGGCCTAGATGTGACATGGAAAAAGAGGACCCGAAGACCCTCGATCAAGCCATCATAGCATCATTAAACTCATCATCGGTTCGGAAACGCGGAAGCTAAAGCATGTAACACATAAGCTCTAGGGATTTAGGGACTTGAGAATCAAGCTATGGGGACAATACGGGAAGTGGATAGGCATGCTTGCACATAGCACATAGTCATACATCATACATAACATTAAAGCCATTATCATAACATGAGAACATAATCATGAGACATGCCAATTAACATCATATATATAGAAAAGATCCAACATACAATCCAAATCGTACTAGAGTAAAGATTTGTCCAAATATGCCTCTACATAGATGAGCGGGGCC
>JBCEWC010008103.1:0-20438 GCA_038996855.1 Solanum aculeatissimum | reverse complement strand
GAACCCACAAATTTAAAACCCACATACCTTATAACAACACTAGGGTTGCGTAGAGGATCAAGATTTGAACGTTTTCCTTAAATTTTCTTTTAATCTTCCACAATGTTGATCAAAAAGTCTTGAGAGGATTTGAAGAAGTTTGAAAGCGTTTCCAAGAAGATGTACGGTTAATGATATGTACTTAATGTTTTAGGGGCCTTAGGGGACTTAAAAAAGGCTTAGGAATTAATTAAATCACGAAAATACCATCAATAAAATATAACTTTCCGAGACCAAGCAATGTGAGATGGCTGCTAAATTTCCCATCTCACTGTTCACGAGCCGTTCAACCCTCCATCTCACCACACTTAGCTAAATTTTTAATGCGAACTCACGAAAACTCTCTGTTGTACTTGACGAGCAACTAAACGGACCATAAAATGGTTGAATATCCATGTGAGGTACCGTACAACATCACGTAACCTCAAAAAACAAGGCCAAGCCTTGTCCTAGCCACTGTCCACCTTCACGTGACAATGGATGAGCCGTCTAGCTCCAAACGGACCGTCCAAGGTCTCATTGAGTTAGACTTGGCTTAGGGGTAATTCCAGGCTACCCCAAGCTCAATGTGACATCCCACGAGGCACTAGATGGACCTTGTAAAGTTTCACGGTCCGTGCCAAAGTCCTTTTCCACTTTTTCTGAGCCTATCTCCAGTGGCTTCCGAATTTTAGACAGTCTCACTGTTTGGGCCATATCTCCGTCATCCAAACTCCAAATTGAGTGAAACCACTTGTGTTGCAAAGCTAACTCAAAGAGCTTCAATTTTATATATGGTAGATTACATGCACCATTGCACACAAAACGTTATGACTTTTTAAAGTACACTACCGAAACATTCCCTCTAGGCCACTAACTAGCTCAATTTGCATTTGGTTACTTAAACTCAACCCGTGGCTACCAAAACTCAACCATGGCTTGTAGTAAATCATAGAATGCCAACCATAAGTAGATTTCGAACATTTTTGGGTTGTTACATATACTCTCCACTCAAACACATTTTGTCACGACCTGGAAAGGGCCGCCTATATGTGACATGGCGAAAGAAGACCCGAAGACCCTCAAGGAAGCCATCATATCATCATTACACACATCATCGGTTTGGAAGCGTGGAAGTTAATCACATAGCACGTAAGTTCTAAGAAAATAGGGACTAGGGACTCAAGCTATGGGGACAAATACGGGAATGGGATAAGCATGCTTGCACATAACACATAAATATAATCTCCAAGGGCAAGAGAGAAAATAGGATTTCCACTATGAGGCACCCGGCGTTATGGGACTTTCCACATAAGCACATAGTCGTTCAAATCCCCAACATGCATAACATGGGCATAATAGATGACAATCCTCATAACCAAGACTAATAGGCCAAATTTCCATAAGTATAATAAGAGAGAGAGACATGATCATAAGCCAAGCCAAATAACATCATATAATATAATCAAAGGTTTAACATACAAGTCAAACGTACACATGTGTAGATTTATCAAACAATGCCTCTACATAGATGAGCGGGGCCTCAACAAGTTTGAGGCTCACCCTCAAGACATAACAGAATAGATAACATAACATAAAATCTAGAATAGACGTTGGTTATTGCCCTTGAACTAAAGGGTTCACCACTAGCAAAGTCTTCAATAAGATATCAAGCGTCGTCCGGTAGGATGTAGATGTCACCCTTGGTCCCTACATGGTTAGAACAAGTAGACAAGAATATGGGTTAGCACAATTAAGCACTAAGTATGCGGTCATGCAATGCATATGACAAGTAAAGTATGACCAAACAACATACCAAGGGGACAAGTATATGAAAGGAATGCACGTAGTCAAACAGTAGTATAACAATATGTTGTGCCATGATGTATGAGATGTAATCCTATATTCATATATAGCGGGGATGTAACCTCAACCGACAACATGACTGACCCGAATGAGCCACTATCCGGATCCGGTCTACGTGCCAGATAGAACCCAAGACACCCTTAAACAAGGCATAGCATGACATGAAATCCCTATCCGAGGATTTATATAGCCATGGTGGCACATGGTTTGACGGAATAGGTAGGGCCTTGGAGCTACCCCATTTTTCCACCTACTCCCTCAGTACTAAGTCTCATCCCACGAGAATTCGTACATATACATATATACATGCATCATTGAAAACAAGAGGACAACATTCTTTGAAAATCATGCATCATTAGTCATGTCAAAACAATTATTCAAGAAACATGTTTCATGCTTAGGCCATAGGCCAACAAGAGTTTCCAAAATATTTCATGATCATTCCATGTCAATGCAATAAGAGTTCATCTACACGGGCTTGCAAGCAAGTATCATGACATGTCAATATGGTGCAAGCACCCAATATGCTCAAAGAACCATGGCAAGGGACTATGTTATTACAAGTTATAATATTACATGAACATGGGTTTCAATCAAGAGTTTCAATCATGGGTTCGATAGGAACAATAACCATGCACATGCCATGCATGAGATACAAGAACATGGGCAATGGAATCAAGACTTTATTTAACAATTTGAAAGACAATTGATCATAAAACATGTAGAAATCCATGAATAAGTCATACTACAAGTTACCCATGCTTAATTAAATTATGAAATTGAACATGAAAGTTGATCAACAAGGGTTTCAATGATCATTCATGAATTCAAGGTTAAAATCATGTTTAAATCACCTAAAAACTACAACACTCAAGTCACAACACTAATCTACAACAATATTGGAAGTACCCATAACTTAATTAAAAGTTTAAATCAAATTGAAAGAGTTAGGGTTCATAAGGTTTTCAAGGATTAAAGAGGACCCTTGAATCAAGTCCCACATACCTTGATTCCACCAAAAATTGCAAGGTCAAACTTGGTCAAGGTCTTCTTTCCCAAATTCTCCAAGCTTTCTTCAATAGAGGCTAACAGGATTTTAGAATTTCTAAGGTGAGTGTAAGAGACTTGGAATGGAAGAATGAGGGTTTGGGAATTGATTTATAGGTTTTGGAGACTTTAGGAAGTCTAAAAAGGGCCTAAGGATTAACCAAATTTTGACTTAACCTTAAATAAGGCGGAAAACATTAATGCACGCAGGGTCACACTGATGGACCAGATGGTCCATCCCACCTCTCATGGACCGTCAGCCTGCTCGTGGACCATGCCTTAGCCCCTCAGGCTGGCCACAGCCTTGGCAAGGCACTACCCCACTTGACGGACCACCAAATGGTCCGTTTGGGGTCACACAGACCGTGGGATGGTCCATGGACCTTAACTTGGTTTGTGGGGTGGGTATTGGCCACCCATGCTCTCTGGACCATCTCACGGAACCCCACACGGACCGTGAACTTTACCACGGTCCGTCTCTCATACCTTGGGCCATTTGCAGGGCCTATTTATAATGTTTTCCGAATTTCAGGCAGTCCCACTGTTTAGGCCATATCTTCCTCATCCGAACTCCGAATCGAGTGAAACCAGTTGCGTTGCGAAAATAATTCAAAGATCATCAATGTTATATGAAGTATCCCACATGGTTCAATCCACACCAAAAGTTATGATTCTGTGAAGCTCACTGTCCAAATGGCCTTTCTAGGCCCCAAGATGATCCGTTTTGCGTTCGACCACTTAAACTCAACCCGTGGCTACCAAATTTCAACCATGAACAGTATAACATCATAAAAGATCAACCATAAGGAGTTTCGGAAATTTTCGGGTTGTTACATTATCTCCCCCTTGGGATCATTCGTCCTCGAATGTCCTAGGACTAGAGCTTGAGGACAACAATCACAAACAAGGGACATGCTAATCAATACGACAAGAGACCATGCATAACTTCACAAATCATTCAATACTCATGTAAAAATATCATTTAAATCATTTTCGTGCTCATGAATGCATGCAATGTCATGAAACTCAAGATAACAAGAAATTAGGACAATTTGAAGGGTAGGGCCTAGTGCTTTAGGCTTGAGTAGATTGGAAGGGATGAGAATATCGCTTCTTCATGTCCGGTGGCAAGTTCAACATATATGTAACCTTACCAAGCCCTAGGCAATCCCTCTAGACTTACTAAACACCGAAACCAATTCAAGCCTAGGTGTTTTACCCCTTCACATCTTTAGTCTACACCACATGATGAATCCTCCCCTTACAATTCCATTCTAGGTACCTTAACTGAAGCTACCCCCTTATTGCGAAACCGCCTCACTTGTGCATCCAAAACCTTCACCGGTACTTCCTCATAATTCAAGTTCTCCTCAGTAGTTACATTACCCAAAGGTGTAATATCCTTGGGATCACCAACCAACATCTTAAATGTAGATACATGCAAAACCTGATGAATAGAGCTCATTTCCAAAGGCAAGTCCAACTGAATAGTTACATTGTCGACCCGCTCTACCATCTCACAAGGTCCGACATACCTCGGGCTCAACTTGTACCTTGTTACCCAAGCACATACATCTACTCACCCACATAGGATCAAATTTTCCTCTAGTATGGGGTAACCCAACAACAAAATTCGTACTTCCATTCTCCCACTTCCAAGTAGGAGTCTCAATGTCTTGAGTCAAGCTACCGGACCCTTGATGTTCTATTTTTGCTGGTTGGCAATACGGACATTCTGACACAAATTTAGCCATATCTCTTTCCATTCCATGACACCAATGCAACCCTTTCAAATCTTTGATGCAATTTGGTAAATTGTGGATGAATAGAATATTGTAAACTATGAACCTCTTTCATAATAATCTCCCTCGAACCATTTACATTCAGAACACACAATCGATCTTGGTACCCAAGCATACCATTTCCCTATTGGGAAAATGCCCAACCTTACCTTCGGCAACCAACTCCCTCAATTCCACCAAAATAGATCTAAATCTTGCTTAGCCTTAACATCTACTACTAAAGAAGATTCGGACCCATTTTGTACAAGGATACCACCATTTTCAAATTCGGACAATTTTAGCCCCAACCTAGCCAAACGGTGCACATCCCTCACTACCTCTTTCTTCCCTCCTTCCACATGTGCTACACCCCTCATAGAAGGTCTACTAAGGGCATCCACCATCATATTGGCCTTGCTGAGATGATAAAGCACACTCACGTAATAACCTTTAAAACTGATTTCAAGCCTAGCCCTTCACACCTCTAACCCATACCATAAGATGAACTCTCCCTCACAAATCCCAGCCTAAGTACTACATCACAACCCTATGATCCCAACGTCTTGGAACTTACACCAATCCCATAACCTACTAAGGAGTCACAGAAGATAAGTTTCATCCTAATCAAGTAAAGAATATGCATCAAGGAAAGGAAAGATTCTTAACATACCCGTGATAATATCCAAAGCTCCCTCCACCTCTTGGAGACCATGAAGAGCATAAAAAAAATTGTTTCTAGGAGCACCATAAACCATAGTGACTTGATCCCTTTTTTCCATCCTTTGGGCAGTTACGAATCTGGTGGTCCAAACCACCACACCCAAAGAAAGCACCCGAAGCTCTTTTACACGCACCCTCGCGATTCTTCCCATATCGACCACACTGATATCGTAATAGTTCACTTCTAATCGGAGCCACCCAGTCTCTTATCACCATCCTTGGACAGTTAGCAACCTTATGACCCATGCTACCACACCCAAAATAAGCATCCGTGGCCTTTCTACAAACACCCTTATGATGTTTTCCACATCGGCCACAAGGAGGAGCTTGGGGAACATCCCCATTCTATGCTTTAAGGGAAGGCACTTACGTAGCAACCCTTATGTTAGAGCCTTGACCCCGTTGGAAGCGGCTAAATTCACCACTCTTGACTTTTGAGAATCCATCATCAAGTCGGGCCCTCTTAGCTTCATGAACCCTTTCTTCTTTAGGTCCGTAGGATTCCGGCGGACTCATACGAGCGACGTCCCTCACCCTCGAGGATAGAGTGCCAAAGCCTACCGGATTCACCGGATGGACCAGGGGAGCTCTCCTTGGAGGCATCTTCTGAAATAGCGACAAACATACAAAAGTTTAGAAGAATTCATTGCAAGGAATCATGGCACGATATAAGGAAGAAATGAAATGAGATAATTCATAAAACGTCATCATAGCCTCTCACTTATAGGTATGGTGCAAAACATACCCATGAATAAGACTCTACATGACGTAGCATATTGGACTCCGAGGATCATTTATAAACCTAGGACTCTGATACCATTCTGTCATGACTTGGAAAGGGGGCCTAGATGTGACATGGCGAAAGAGGACCCGAAGACCCTCGATCAAGCCATCATAGCATCATTACACACATCATCGGTTCGGAAGCGCAAAAGCTAATCACATAACACATAAGTTCTAAGGAATTGGGGACTAGGGACTCAAGTTATGGGGACAAATACGGGAATGGGATAAGCATGCTTGCACATAACACATAGCAATAATCTCTAAGGGCAAGAGCGAAAATAGGATTTCCACTATGGGGTACCCGGAGTTATGGGACTTTCCACATAAGCAAATAGTCGTTCAAATCACCAACATGCATAACATGGGTATAATAGATGACAATCCTCATAACAAGGACTAATAGGCCAAATTTCCATAAGCATAATATGAGAGAGAGAGACATGATCATAAGCCAAGGCAAATAGCATCACATAATATAATCAAAGGTTTAACATACAAGTCAAACTTACATATATATGAGATGAGATGCAATCCTATGATCATATATATCAGGGATGTAACCTCAACCGACAACATGAGTGACCCGAATGAGCCACTATCCGGATCTCCTCTACGTTCCAAGAAGAACCCAAGACACCCTTAAACAAGGGATAGCATGACATGAAATCCCTATCCGGGGATTTATATACCCATGATGGCACATGGTTTGACGGAATAGGTGGGGCCTTGGAGTTACCCCATTTTGCCACCTACTCCCTAGGTACTAAGTCTCAACCCATGAGAATACGTACATATACATATATACATACATCATTGAAAATAAGAGGACAACATTCTTTTAAAATCATGCGTCATTAGTCATGTCAAAACCATTATTCAAGAAACATGTGTCATGCTTAGGCCATAGTCCAACAAGAGTTTCCAAAACATTTCATGATCATTCCAGGTCAATGCAATAGGAGTAGCTCATCTACATGGGCTTACAAGAAAGCATCATGACATGTCAATATGGTGCGAGCACCCAATATCCTCAAAGAGCCATGGAAAGGGACTATGTGATCACAAGTCATAACATTACATGAACATGAGTTTCAATCAACAGTTTCAATCATGTATTCCATAGGAGCAATAACCATGCACATGCCATACATGAGATACAAGAACATGGGTAATGGAATCAAGACTTTATTTAAAAATTTGAAAGACAATTGATCATAAAACATGTATAAATCCATGAATAAGTCATAATGCAAGTTACCCATGCTTAATTAAATCATGAAATTGAACATGCAAGTTGATCAATAAGGGTTTCAATGATCATTAATGAATTCAAGGTTAAAATCATGTTTAAATCACCTAAAACCTATAACACTCAAGTCCCAACACTAATCTACAACAATAATGGAAGAACCCATAACTTAATTAAAAGCTTAAATTAAATTGAAAGTGTTAGGGTTCATAAGGTCTTCAAGGATGAAAGAGGACCCCTAAATCAAGTCTCACATACCTTAATTCCACCAACAATTTGCAAGGTCAAACTTGGTCAAGGTCTTCTTCCCCAAATTCTTCAAGCTTACTTCAATGGAGCCTAACAGGATTTTAGAATTTCTAAGGTGAGTGTAAGAGACTTGGAATGGAAGAATGAGGGTTTGGGGATTGATTTAGAGGTTTAGGAGACTTTAGGAAGTCTAAAAAGGGCCTAAGGATTAACCAAATTATGACTTAACCTTAAATGAGGCGGATAACATTACTGCACGCAGGGTCACACTGATGAACCAGACGGTCCTTCCCACCTATCACGGACCTTAAGCCTACTCGTGGTCCATGCCTTAGCCCCTCAGGCTGGCAACAACCTTGGCAAGGTACTGCCCCACTTGATGGACCACCAAACGGTCCATTTGGGGTCACACGGACCGTGGGGTGGTCAGTGGACCTTAACTTGGTTTGTGGGGTGGGTCTTGGCCACCCCATGCTCTCTGGACCATCTCACGGAACCCCACACGGATGGTGGACAGTACCACGGTCTGTCTCCCAAGCCTTGGGCCCTTTGCATGGCCTATCTCCAATGTCTTCTGAATTTCAGGTAGTCCCACTGTTTAGGCCATATCTTCCTCATCCAAACTCCGAATCGAGTGAAACCAGTTGTGTTGCGAATATAATTGAAAGATATTCAATGTGATATGCAGTATCCTACATGGTTCAACCCACACCAAAAGTTATGATTCTGTGAAGCTCACTGTCCAAACAGCCTCTCTAGGCCCCAAGATGATCCATTTTTCGTTCGGCCACTTAAACTCAACCCGTGGCTACCAAATTTCAACCATGACCAGTATAAAATCATAAAAGATCAACCATAAGGAGTTTCAGAAATTTTTGGGTTGTTACACATGTATGCGGCCATGTACTGGTCTCAACATCTCCTCGATGGTGGACGCACAATGTGTCTTCATGCACTCGTCCTCATGCGTTCACCAACCTCTAAAATAGCTTGGCAGACCCATAACTTGATCTACTATAGTAGTTGTGTCAGCTGAGTCTCAATCCTAATAAACCTCTACGCCATGGTGATAATGAATGCCATAAACATATAACAATGTCTATGAGAGATACTGGACCTGCCTCTAGCACAGAAATGGTAGTAGTAGTAGTGGGACCCTTCTCTCTATTAGGCTCAGTCTATGTTGTCCCCTTCGTAGAAGGAGAAGTAGTGGTGGAAGAAGATGGAGGCTCAAATAGTGGTACCACTACAAACTTCTCTAGCATATGAACTTGAGGATATGGTGCTCTCCTAAGTGCCACCAAATTCTCATCAGCCTTTATCAGGATGCTATCCAGTGTTCTCTGAACCTCTGTCAGAGTATCGACCTAATGTATACTACCCACCCTCACTGCTAAGCAAAACCTATATATCAGGAAAGGTAATGGGATAGGGGTAGATCTCTTTAGGGCCACCTCGTGGATCTGCCCTGCTATCACTATAGTCCAATCTATGTCATAGCTAGCCAAGATGCTGGCAACTAGTACTGCACGATCTAGGGTGAGTCTATTATTAACATGTGCCTATCAGATACACGATCTAACTATATCTCACCAAAATGTTCCAGTGAAGCTAAGTGATATCTTTACTATGGATATCGATACTATAGAAATCCACTTAGGGTCCTAGCCATGCTCTGCAATGTGTTCGGCGATCCATCTCATTCCCTAGATCTTGGGGGCTGCATCTCTTATAAAAATTCAGTCCAAAGTATGGCTCCACCTATAGTTGAACTCAACTATGGATATTGGATCCTCGTACTAGGGACCAAAAAGAACTAGATGGATAGTGGATTCAGATATATCTACTGGAACACCTCTCACCATTGTCTATGTAAGTCTGGGCTGCGTCTAATATGCCTTTCTTTCTGGGATCTAGCGGGCAATGGTGGCAACGTATGACACATAGAACTCTCGAACCATCACTGGGGTGTACTTCTCCGATAGGGCTACCAGCTACTCCAACCTATACTACGTCATAGTATCTCTGAGCCCAAGGACGCTATTGAGCCTGGTAGTGATTAGTCGGGACTCCTAGAAGATGTTACGGGCCTGATGACCCTACTCATCATGTTGTATGTCATCATAGAACACCCTCTTTATCTCGAACACACATCATCTAATGGTCAACATATTTGGGGTTGATGGTGATGCCGGGGCAGATTCTGCAGCATCAGACTCTGACTCCTCGCCTCCACTGGAGACAACTCTCTCTCCTACTACAGACCTTATCCCCTCTCCACAAGAGGTCACCTAGATGGAGAAACTCTATCTGTCACCTCCCTCATCAGACTGGGGAGGTCATACCACTATGTCTTGAGTCTGAGGCTACCTTTACTATTTGGTAGCTGCCCATGTCTATCGTAGCTCGATGCCACATTAGGCTAGACACCAAGCTCCTCTAACGAGCCACTAGTCTTTGGAGCGGCCTTAGAGTCCGGAGGCTTATCACATAACCACTCCCTCATGGATAGTATCTCATCTATCATACATCGAAGGTCCATAGTACTTGAAAAGCACACAACATGCAAACCCATGAGTAAACTGATACAGGAACAAAATGCAAAAGATTACCAAAATGAAAGGAAAACCTTGACTGGCAGCAATCTCTACGAAGGCTCTTCTATGAACCGTAGGTGAAACTACAGGCTGTAGAAGGCCTTTGATAATGATAGGGTACCATAAACTTAACTACTGGAACTGTATCTACGAGATCGGGTATGACTCGTAGAACATTCTATAAGTCGTAGAGGTGATTCCAAACTTAATTGTTTTTAGGCATGTCCCTACTAGACCTATCTATGAGTCGTAGATTAAACTACGACTCGTAGAAGGTATCGTCTGATAGAATCCTCGAAGTTCCATGTTACTGGATTTCCACATGAGGGGAAACTATGGCTCGTGGAATATTATACGATCCATAGAAGACCCTCGTTGTGTGAAATTTCCAGTAGCTTGGTTTTCCAAGCTTATCAAATGGGTCCCAAAATGTCATGTTTCTACCATGATTAATTTAAATTAGCATTGAAACAAGAATATTATGCACCCATATGATTTTAAAAAATTCCCAAATACCCCAGATGGTTGACCATTTTAAAACTACCCCAACTACCATCAAGTTATGAATTAAAACATATTCCAACCACCCATTTATGATCTCACACACACACAATCATATGCCATATAAAGAAAATAGTTCAATTATAGAGTCGATGCCATGTGACTTATGCAATTTCCAACAAAGCATACAAACACGACATAGAAAATTGTAAAACTACTTTCTGGCATTAAATGAGTTACTTCATCGGCGACTTATTTGATTGAATTCAAGCAAACATTTACTCTCATACATGGGCACCCCAAATTTTTATCACATAAATCTTGGTCTACCATTCCTTATAACATTCTAGAATAATGAAACAATTTCCTAGGTGAATTTAGAAATTAAAGATTGAAACTCACCGAAATTTTCTTTAACAGTCAAGAACTTGAAGGAGGAAGTCAAAAAGTGGAAACCCTAGGTTGCTGGAGCTCACAAGAAAGTTTGTTGGAGACTAGGATGGTGGTAAAAAATTAGGAAGAAGGGAAGGCTTTTCGCAATTTTTCGAATTTAGGCAAGAATGAGGGGTAATACTTTTTACCCCTGTTTTTATATGTTGACTGTGTCGGGTTATTATTGGGCCCATGCCCTACGAAATCCCAACTACAGGCCGTAGAAAATTATACGATCTATAGACCCTGGTCTTATAATATGAAAAAGCCCTAATTTTGAGAATTGGCTTCACGGACTCCTCTACGGGCTATAAAAATATGGCTCGTAGAGTGGTTCATAGAAGCCCCCAATAATTAGACAAATTTGGAATTCTTACCTGGGGTCCACGAGCCCCATTCACGACTGTAGTTTTGTCTACGGGCCGTAAAGTTGGCTTGTGGACTGGAGTGCATAACTTTTTTCTCACTAGAAGTGTTCTTCGCGTCAGTGTGCAGGTCGTGGTTTTAGATATGGCCTGTAGAACTGGTAGTAGAAGCACTTCTTAATGCTTCTTTAGTCCAAGATGGTTGACTTGGTCATGTACCTACATAGTCTTCACAAAACACACTGTTATCCTATATGTCACTAATCCAAAGTCTAAAAATTACAACCAAAATGCCAAAACCTAAACTACCTACAAGTCCAAAAAGCTAAAAATAAAATAAAACTACTACTAATAAATCAAATATCTTGGGTTGCCTCCCAAGTAGTGCCTGATTTATTATCACAACACGACTTGGACCACTTGATTACTCAGACTTCATCAATGGCCCAAACTTCCATCATTAATTCATCAGGCGTTTTCACTGACTGACTGATGTTGAAGACAACTTCTTTATCATTCAATCAAACTTTGAGTAGTCCTGATTCCATGTCCACTAGTGCTCGCCCAGTGGCTAGGAAAGGCCTTTGCAACATGATTGGGACTTTGAAGTTGACCTCGCAATCAAAGATGAAAAATTTTGCAAAGAATATTAATATATCCATTTTGAAAAGGACATCATATAGTATCCCCATAGGTTTCTTCACCATTCGATCAACCATCAACCATCGCATGCTCATAGGAGTAGGGGCTCCAAAGCCTAGCTTTCTGAAAATTGCAAGAGGCATTAAATTAATGCTAGCGCCTAGATCACACAATTCTTTTGCGAACTCAACGTCTTCAATGGTGCATGGGATGGTGAATACTCTAGGATATTCTTGCTTCTACACTAAGGATCGTGTAGCAATCACACTGCAATTTTGAAGCTCTTGGGAAAGCTCCTGACTCATAGTCTGTTTCTTTGTGACCAAGTCCTTCCTGAACTTTGCATATCCAGGCATCTTCTATAATACTTCAATAAGAGGAATGTTGATGGAGAATTGCTTCAGAATAGAGATATGCTGAAATTTACCTTTCTCCTTCTTTTTGAGTCTCTGAGGGACGGGAAGAGGAGGTGTAGGAATGAGTTTCAACTTTTGTGTTGTTGGTGTTATATCACTACACCCATCTTTGGCACGAGCATCTCTAGTCTCTGCATCTCTAGCCTCAACTTTCTTCTCACGAACATCTTCTCCATCAATCGACATCAGAGGGTCAATAGTATGTTTGCCACCATATGTAGTCACTTCCATACAACGCCTGTTATTCTTTGGGTTCTAGCTGTGTTGTTGGGCAATGTACCATTCTAGTACTGATTCAATTGAGTTGACATCTGACCAAAATATAGCTCAAGCTGCTTGATAGCAACAGTAAAAGACTCAATTGTTTTATTAATGTTGGAGATATCATACTTCATCCCCTTCAATATCTCATCCTGAGCGTCAAACTTCTTCAATAGGTGATCAAACATATGATCAACTCTAGATCTACTAGCACCAAATTCTCAATTATGTGGTGGAACATACAAACCATTTCTGTAACCATCTCTGCATTCCCAATTGACATCTCTGTCCTAGCCCCTGTTCCTATCATAGTAGGTTGTCATGACCCAGAAGTCTGGCCTAGATGTAACATGGCAAAGGAGAACTCGAAAGTCCTCGATCAAGCTATCATAACATCATTACACACTTTATCGGTTCGGAAGCGTGGAAACGTAAACACATAACACATATTTCTAGGGAGATTAGGGCTTTGGACTCAAGCTATGGGGATGTTGCCGTGTATGGGATGGACATAGATCACATAGCACATAACAAGTATTTCTAAGGGGCGGGTAAGTAGGACTCAAAATATGGGGGGCATACCGGGTTAGGGGACTTTCCACATAAGAACATTCCCAACAAATAATGTCGCCAAATTTTCAAAGCAAACACCGCCACCGCCAAATCAAGATCATGGGTCGAATAATTTTGTTCATGTGCCTTGAATTATCGGGAGGCATATGATATCACCTTACCATGTTTCATAAGCACACAAACCAAACCAATGCGCGACACATCACAATATACCACAAACCCATATATCCCATTTGGGAAAGACAATATCGGAGCCGATATAAGTCGGTCCTTCAAGGTTTGGAAACTCTTTTCACATTCATTCGACCACATAAACTTGACCTTTTTATGAGTCAACTTTGTCAACGGAGACGCTATAGAGGAAAACCCTTCAACAAACCTTCTATAATAACTGACTAAACCAAGGAAGCTTCGAATATCCGAAGGAGTCAACGGTCTAGACCAATCCTTCACCGCTTCAATTTTCTTAGGGTCAACCTTGATGCCATCATCGGACACCACTTATCCAAGAAAAGCAACTTCTCCCAACCAAAACTCACATTTGCTAAACTTGGCATATAATTGATTCTCTCTCAACATCTGAAACACCAATCTCAAGTGACCCATATGATCTTGCTCACTACGGGAGTAAACCAAGATGTCATCAATGAAGACTACCATAAAATTATCAAGGAATAGTTTGAACACCCAATTCATAAGATCCATAAACACCACCGGAGCATTGGTTAACCCAAACGATATTACCACAAACTCCAAGTGATCATAACGAGTTCAAAAGGTCATCTTGGGGATGTCACACTCTCTCACCTTCAATTGGTGATAACTCGAACGAAGATTTATTTTGGAGAAATAAGTAGCTCCTTGAAGTTGGTTGAACAAATCATCAATTCTAGGCAACGAGTACCTATTTTTAACGGTCACCTTGTTCAATTGCTGATAGTCAATACACATTTGAAGTGACCTATCCTTCTTCCTTACAAACAACATGGGAGCACCCCAAGGTGAGATACTCGGCCTAATATAACCCCTTTCTAGCAAATCTTTCAATTGATCTTTCAATTCCTTCAACTCTATAGAGACCATACGATAAAGAGGAATATAAATAGGTTAAGTATCCAAAATAAGATCTATGCCAAAATCTATTTCTCTATCAGGATAAATACCGGGCAAGTCCTCGAGAAAGACATCAGAAAACTCATTAACCACCGGAACCGATTCAAGCTTAGGTGACTCACCCTCCACATCTCTAACCCACACAATATGATAAATGCACCCCTTAAAAATCATTTTTGGGGCTTTGAGGTAGGAAATAAACCGACCATTAACCACGGAATCACTACCCTTCCACACCAACACGGGTTCATTAGGAACTTGAAATTTAACATGCCTAGTCCGACAAACAATAAAGGCATACGATGCGTACAACCAATCTATCCCAAGGATAATATCAAAATCATACATCTCAAGTTCCACAAGTTTACCGGGGAACAATTATGCAACACAAAGACAGGACAACCCCGATACACTTTTCAGGAAACAATAGACTCACCCATGGGTGTATGCACCGAATATGGTTCCCTTAGAGTTTCAGGACTCAAACAAAATTTAATAGCCAATAGAGGAGTCACAAAAGATAAATTTGCACCCGGATCAAGTAAGGCATAAGCATCAAAATCAATGATTTTTAACATACCAATCACGACGTCCGGATCTTCCTCCACCTCTTCCCGGGTATGAAGAGCATAAAATCAGTTGTTCCTAGGAGCACCACCAACCGGAGCTTTCGGCGACCCTTGACCACCTGGAGCCACTTGATATTTTTATGCACCCCTTGGACAGTTGGAAATCTTGTGGTTAAAACCCCCACATCCAAAGAAAGCACCCGAAGCTGTCCTATAATCACCCACATAATGCTTCCCACATTGACCATAAAGAGGAATTCGCGGACCACCTCCAACTTTTGCCTTAGGAGGAGGCACTATTGGATTAGTAACCCTTATATTTGAACCTTGTCCTTGATGGAATCGTCCAAAATTACCACAACTATTGGAGTTGGAGAACCCACCATCGATTTGGGCCCTCTTAGATTCATTAACCCTTCTCTCCTTAAGTTTTTCACCTTCAATTTGCTCGACATAAGTCATGAGCCTAGAGATGTCCATGTCACGGATGAGGCACTCCTTCACCACCAAATACGAAATACCAAAAATAAACTTGTGCATTCTTATACGGGAGTCAGATACAAGCATGGGAGCATATTTGGAAACCTTAGTAAATTTGAGAGCATAATCCCTCACGATCATACTACCTTGTCGAAGATTGATGAACTAGGTCATTTTGGCTTCCCTAAGCTCAAGAGGAAAGAAACGATCGAGGAAGGCCATTTTGAATTCTTCCCAATTAACCTTGACATCAACTATTCACTTAACCAACCATTGATTATACCACACTTGGGCCACATCTTACAATTGATATGCATCCAACTCAACTTTCTCTTCCGAACTTACCCCCATTATGGCCAACTCCTTAGTGAGTTCATCAATGAACTCTTGAGAATTCGCATCCACTTTTGAGCCAAAGAACTAAAGAGGGTTAATCCGGGTGAAATCTCTAACCCCAGAGGCTGGAGTACCAACATTTATGGGATTAGCTGGCCGAGATTTGTTAGCCACTTCTTGGGCTAACATAGACATCATATTTCTAAACTTTGCATGAGATACTTGTTCTTCTATCGGTGCCCGAGGGGCTTATTACTCAAATTATAGAGCTTGATGGGAGAAGGG
Source organism: Solanum aculeatissimum (assembly GCA_038996855.1). NCBI lineage: Eukaryota > Viridiplantae > Streptophyta > Magnoliopsida > Solanales > Solanaceae > Solanum > Solanum aculeatissimum. The sequence goes on along the minus strand of JBCEWC010008103.1, from coordinate 4,152 downwards.
AGCTCTTCTAGGAGGCATGTTCTGAAAGAGCGACAAGAATACCAAGAGTTTAGGAAATTTATCGTAATAACTCACGGAACGACATAAGGAGATAATAAAATGAGAAAAATTACTAAAACATCATCATAGCTTCCCGTTCATGGGTGAAGACTCTACTCGATGTGACATGTTGGACTCCGAGGATCATTTACAAACCTAGGGCTCTGATAACATCTTTTTCATGACCCAAAAATGGGGTCTAGATGTTACATGGCGAAGGAGAACCCGAAAGTCCTCGATCAAGCCATTATAACATCATCATTCACATCATCAGTTTAGAAATGTGGGAAATTAAACACATAACACATAATTCTAAGGGAAATAGGGCTTTGGACTCAAGCTACGGGGATATTTCCTGAAATAGGAGGATCATGAATCACATAGCACATAACAAGTATTTCTAAGGGGCAGGTAAGTATGACTCAAGCTATGGGGGAAAACCGGGTTAGGGGACTTTCCACATAAGCACATTCCCAACATTCACAATTCCAAGAATAATCATAAACGTAATCGAAACGTCATTCTCATAGACAAATCTCAATAGTCATAATATCTCATCAAAACATAATACAACGTGCAAGAGTCTAACATGTCCAACATAGCCTCTACATAAGATAGAGCGGGGCGTCGACATAATCTGGGTTCACCCTCATGTAATAAAGAAAGAAAGTAAAACAATACAAGGAAGAGGAAAGTAGATATTTCCCTAAAACAAAATGGCTCACCACAAGCAAAAGTTTTAAGGATGTCACTCGTCGTTCAATGGTAGATAGAGATCGTCACCGGTCCCTACATGGTTAGAACATGTAGAAAAAGAGTATGGGTTAGCATAATAAAGCACTAAGTATGCGGGCATGCAAATGCTAATGCACATGAAACTATAAACAACCTAGATCGCAAGGATACATACATAGAAATAGAATATATGGAAGGATAGTATATCAATATGCCATGATAACCATGATGTATGACATGCCATAATGCTTGTAGTATAGAAGGGATGGAACCATAACCGACATCCAAACTCATGTGAGCTACAACATGAACTTGCCCGATGAGGCCTTCCATCGGATTGGAGAAGATTACTTTTAAAAGATAATCTACACCACAACTAACGGGCCTCCCATTTAAGCGTGATGTCCACCTTCCATGCGACCTAGTCATTTCAGAAGGATTTACATAACATAGCATATCTTATTATATCATATCTACGCATACCTTACGGGCCTCGCATTTTTGGTTGCAACTTATGTTGACACATAGTTTTGGGAAAAGAGTGGGATCCTTGGGGATAGCCCACTTACTACTTCAATCCTTCTCAGTACTAAGTCATCATCTCACAAGAATAAGTAGACATATACATGTTTTTAAAATAGAAACTTGACACTTGAACATCAAATCATGCATACTTAGGCTTAAAAACCAAAATCACTTTCATTACTCTTATGCATACTTAACAAGAGTAAAACACATTTCATAACCATGTTTCATGGACTAAAAAGCCAAATATACTTTCATGTAAAACTTCATGCATAAGAGTAGCTCCATACTTGTCATATCTTATCATATCATATTGGTGTAAACACTCATGTTTCTCAAAAAGCCATATCATAGACATTATGTGATCACATTCTTGTCATAACCCATACATGATCAAAATCATAGTCATAAACATAGTTAGGACTTAGCCCACATCAAAACCTTCATAAAAATCCATGATCATGCATGCAATACCATGAGTATCAATGAGAATAGGATGGGTACTAGAATTTATACTTTAAATTCAAATCAAGAGTTGTCCATAAGAAATTCAAGTTAAATCAACATTTAAACCATCATTAGAACACTACCCATGCATAGTTCAAGAGTAAAGGGGACATGCATAACTTGAACTTCATCAAATCCATTTAATCTTCCTAGAATTTAAACTTAAATCAACTTTATATCACCTAATTTCTATAGCCCACAACTGAATTCAATTAAATACTTTAAAATTTAAAGAACTCGAAATTAAAGAAAGATTAAATTCATAATTTAAAGAAGAGGGTTCTTGGGTCTTCATGGATGAAAGGGAATCCATAAATCAATCCCACATACATTGAGATTAGTCAAGTATATTGGATGATTTTCCCCAAATTTCTTCAAGCTTTCAGCAATGGAGGTCAAGAGGATTGAGAGAATTTTGGAATGAATTGAAGAGTGATAGAATGAATTATAGGGTATTAGAGTTAGATTTAGGGGAGTTAGGAGACCTTAGAAAGTCTAAAAGGGGCATAGGATTAAATTAATTTATGAATTAACCATTAATGAAACAGACTAGATTACTAAAAATAGTGACATACGAAAGGCACCCAGGGGTCGTCCAGAGGCTCACGGACCTTGAACCTGTCTGTGAGATATCACTTGGTCTTGGCTTTGGCTTGAACTCTCGGGAAACTTTCTGGATCACTTCACGAGGGGCCTTACGGATTGTGTAGCTGCACACGGACCGTGTACTGGTCCGTGGAGCATCACTTGGTCCCTAATCCAACCCCGAACCTTTACAACATTACTGGATCACCCCCACGGGACCCTTCACGGGCCTTGAAGGGTCACACGAACTGTGATGTGGTATGTGGGACCACAATTAGACCCTATTCAGGAACCCTTTTTCCAGCATACTTCCAATTATGGCTAGTCTCACTGCAACGGCCATAACATTCACATCCAAACTTTGAATTGAGTGAAACAAATTGTGTTGCAAAATAACTCAAAGATCTTCAATTTGATATATAATATCTTGCCTAGTTTGTCCTGTACCAAAAGATATGCCCTCTCAAAGTGAGTGTTGCCTAACGACCTTACAACTTTCCACCAAATGATTCCCTTGAATCCGTCCATTTAAACACAACCTATGGCTACCAAAATTCAACCATGATCAGTTCAAAACTATCCTTCACCAACCATTATGAAGTTTAAAAATTGTCAGATCGTTACAAAAACACATTAAACCCATAAATATTGCTTTGAGAACATACGAAATCCTATGTTTTTAGCATCAAAAGTGTTGTATTTTGACAACATATCAGTGATGCAATGAAGGAGATAAGGACTAGCACTTTAGTTAGAAGAAAGTTGAGGAAGAAAAGTACAGTGAGGGACCAAGTACTTGATACTTGTATAGTTGATATGTTTAAAGAACCTGTTGATCGAAAAAGAATGAAAAAGTGTCAGTAGAGAAGGAAACAAACAAAGAAACAAAAAGTGTTTTTGATGAACTTGTCTTTGTGTCTGGTAAAGGACCTGGTTCACAAGAAAAGGTTGTAAAAAATTGATGCAAGATGAAAAAAGTTAAGTGATGAGGACCCTAAAGGTTCTCAGTAGTTATATTGAAGTGTTGCCTAAGCCATGGATATGTGAATTAACAGATGCAATAGAGTTGCAGTCCTGGACACATCTCTTTTTGGGGTTTGTTCCTTACTTGTATGAAACTCAAGTAAGAGAGTTTTACTACAATACTGTAGTTGAAGAAGATGGTAGTATAAGTACAAAGGTGGGTGAGAGAAAGTTGGTATTGAGTGAGGCAGTTTTAGCTAAATTGTTGAAGGTAACATGCGACGGGATCAGGTCGATTGTTAGAAGAACCTATTCTAAACCTTTTGTGGAAGAAATTGGGAAGATGCCTAACCTGAACACGTCTGGTGTTCCTAAGAAACTCTTGAAAAGAGGTTATCAAATTTTCTTCAATTTTTCTATAAGGTTCTTGTATATCAGTGTGAAAAGAGAATAGTGGCATTTGCCACTGACTTATTTCTTATGGAAAACCTGAGCAAGTTCGAGCCTATCAATCTCCCTACTATAATTTTGGAACATACGAGGAAGATTCTAATCATAAGGGATGACAAACATGATTTAGGTTTTTATTACTTCTTAACTAGAATGTTTAGGCATTGTGGAATTCCCTTGGAGGCTAGTACTATGGGTACAGTGAAATAGACTTTTTCTGTGCATACTTTGTGTCACGCCCAAAATCCCATTAAGGCGGACTGGCACCCGATGCCGACCAGGCTCGGGAGAACCAACCTGTAATCACACTATCTATGAACATTATAAGGTATTTCCACACTCAACATG
>JBCEWC010008102.1:0-20441 GCA_038996855.1 Solanum aculeatissimum | reverse complement strand
GCTTCTTTGAGAATCGCACAGATCCACTCCATCGTTTGCTGGCTAAAACTTGCTCTGCACATCCTGTTTCTTCCTCTCTCAGTCCAGTCGTACCGCGTCTTTGCACGAGCTACATCTTTTGCAATATCATAAGACTTAAAACCCATCGCGAAAAAGATCATATCTTCCTCCATGACAGGTAAGAGGGATGAAAAGGCGAGGAAAAGGAAGCATAAAAAAAAGGCACAGGGAAGGATTTCGGTGACGGAAGGTCACCGAAGGGAGGTTCTGCCCTCCTCTGAAACGAGAGCAGAGAGTTTATGGGGAAGTGTGCCTGGGAGAAAATTTTATTTTAATAAGATATTCACAAGTTATAGCCCAATAAAAAAAATGGACTATGCTCTTAACGCAAGGGAATGTGTTGAATCGCACAGTTCAACAAATGCCAAAGAGAATCAGTAAAATAATGTAATGTAGTGTTAACAATAACAACAATGAGGTAATTTTCATCATCATCCAAAATAGTTTAGTTTTTGAGAAAAATGATTGTCCAAAATAGTTTAAACAAGACATACACACCTATACCAGTCTTTCCGCCGTTTCCAGTACTTCCCCTTTTTCCCTGGGCGCGTTAGTTTTGAAAGATATAGTTCAATGAGATCTAGGGTTGACAAGCTCTGACTAAACACGAGTGCTTTGTCACCAACATTAGAGCTCATTGTCAGGATGTCGAGTAGCAGAACCATTTTGCCACTATAATCAACTTCTTTGCAATTATTTTCTAGAAGATCACTCCACCAATCCTGCAAAACAGAAAGTGAGCTTGGAAACTAATAATGACATTTCCAAAAAAATGGAACAATCACCACATATAACATGAATTGTAGAATGTAGATACAAAACGAAACACATTACAGAAAGATGGCAAGGGTTTCCTGCACATCCATCAATTTACTCATACCAACAATATTACAGAAGTTAGCAAGTTGGAAGCAAAAAGTATACCCCGTGGAGGAAGCCATTATGATTTTTTCTGAGAGCTTCATTGTTGCTATTCGGCTTCTCTGCAGAAATTGACAAATAGATATTTATATGTGATGATGAAGATAGGCTAATTGTCATTTCAGTAACATATAATGGAAATGCTTAATACAACCCAATGCTATTTATTACCCTGAACTCAATTAAATCAAGCCACAGAAAAATGGTTGTAGCCAGACGTGGCTCCTGGTATAAGAACAGGAGCAGGTGAATTTTTTATTAGTTATGGTCAATTGCACACATTGTATGTGAATTCAACACATCATGCAGTGATATACATAATCAACACTGCTACAGTATCATAGAGATTAATACGCAATCTATATAATCAGGACTACATCCAACGACACAGTAGCTCAATTCAAAGATTCCTCCGGCTGCCTCAAGAGGCAGATCTATATCAAAATGCTATAGGCTCAAATAGAATATCCTTCTATTGAATCAGCAATTACCAAAAGAAAACTAATCGCTAGCTGGTACTTCATGCCCAGAGTGAAGGAAAACAAAAAGTACCTCCAGGAACCACGTTATAATCTGTGTTCTCATCACTTGAGCAATCATCAGCAAGAAGGATCTCAACAGCATCTTCAGGCCGACTGCAGGTTCTGTTTTCTCGCATCAATTGCAAAATCCCGGGATGGTTCCATATCTATAATCAATAACACTTCTTGTTAGTTGATATCTATCGTCTTATATACATACATGGAAGATCCACCGCAACCATGCTAAGTAAATAAAAATACCAGAGACTTTAATTTTCCAACAAACTCTGGAACAAGATGGTTGTGGTAAGTTGAAGGTCAACATGAAACTTGTTTGTTGGAAAATTAAAGTCTGGTATTTTCATCCAGGCTTCAAAAAACAGAAAATGAACCAGAAAACAGGATGACCGTGGCTAAAAACCAACGATCAATCAATTAAAGCTCAACCCCAAAACAGTTGAGGTTGGCTACATTAATCCGAGGTATTCCTCTGCTTTATCCAGCTCAAACTACTTGCTCATTGTTCAGAGAACTCACCATGGTAAAAATATTTTCATATTTTTTAAAACTATTTTGATGTTGATTGTCTATTTATTACAAGAAACAGAGAGAGGAAAGAGAAACTTCTATTTATTTCATTTTCTTTTTTATACACAAGAACTTTTATTTACTAGGAGAACGATGCTAAAACCAACAATCAATCAACAAATAGCTCAATCCCAAAATAGTTGAGGTTAGCTATATCAATCCTAGTTAATCCCCTGCTTTTTCCAGTCAAACCCTTCTCAATTTTCAGAGAATTCACCATATGGTTAAACAAGTTTCATGTTGACCTTCAACTTACCACAACCATCTGGTTACTGAGCTGGGAAACAGCTATACTTTTCAAAGTTCACATAGGAACATATATCCTATATTATATATTAAAAGCACAAAGGTCCTTAATAAGACGTCATTCATCTTTTTTGACCTTCAAATATAGATTTTACACTAGATTAAATAGTTTTTTTTTGAGTAAAATATACTAGATTAAATAGTTGTTAGTTATATTCTTAATATTTAGCACTTTAAAATCATTTAATAATCCGTTTATTAATTCTCTCCTTATTTGAATCCTGTAAGAAGCCCTAATTTTCCGATCTTTAAAATCATTAAGATTTTACTTTACACAGATTATTTCGGATATTGTCCCTTTAGAGATCGAAAGGTACATGTAAATTATACACACCTTTTTAGTCGAATTCTAATTTTTACTGCTAATTTATAGGCTGTTTTAGTTTAAAAAAGATTAATTCAAATAGAATTTCAAGCAAATACTGTTTCTGGATTTTTGTTGATATCTAGGTTTGGGCTGATATAGGAGTTGAATAAAAAAGATAAGTTGTATCATTCGCGTTGAAAATATCATCACGAACTCTAGAAATAAATCAGCCAAATTAGTGATGGGATCAATATGCTCCAACACAATTTCATTGGGTTGTCAAATGAATTGAAGATCAATTATGAAACAAAATATATTATGTGGAATACATGTAAACTTTCACCCCTACTTTACACTTCTCTTCTTATAACTTTAGTTTGGTGTACTATCTTGTGCATTCATCAATATTTACTTTGACATATTATTTTATTTTGATTTCTCGACATTTCAAATTATTGGTTGTTTGTTAAGTAGGATTTGTTCCCATTCTTTACTTTTAAAGTTCTAAAATCTAAGTACACTGTATTGCACAAATCAATGCCTTGGCTAGTATAAGCATTAATCTTCACGAGTAGAATTAAATTATCTAAAATCAACAAGATGCCAAAAATATGCTCTTTGAAGTCAAAAGAAACTTGAAAAGGCTATGTATTATACATTTGTGTTAAGAAAAAACATAGGAAATAGGCACTGGGTGTTCACACTTAACTAAATGATTGCCATAAGATGATAAGAATCAAATCAAAATGATTATGTATATCGCTTAACCATAACTAATAACTAAGTGTTAAAAAGTGTAAATGCAAAATATGTCTTCCATTCATTCACTTGCCATAAACACTCAATATGAATAGTTTTTATCAAACAATACTCCCTTGGATGCTTCGCAACTTTTAAACCATCCACTTGGGGACTCGGTATATCTAAAGGTTGAAGTTGTACGAAAATTATCGAAAACAAAAATAATTTAATTTTAAACTAAGTTTGAGGTTGCATTAAATGAAGTTCAAGAATGCAACAATCACTTCTATTCCTGATATTCCAATCTGGGAAATGCATAGGAAAGGAACATTTTTTGTGCTTGTAATTGGAGCCTAAACTCTAATCAGACAATGAAAACGCAATGGCCTTGGAAACTAATTTGGAAAATCAAGATTCCTCACAAGGTCTCAGGTTTTACTTGGTAGGCAATTAGGAAAGCATGTTTAACTCATGATGTGTTAAAAGAAGAGGTACACAAATTTGCTCAAGGTGTTGCATGTGTGGGAAAGAGGCAAAAGTTAATAGATACTTATTTTTGCATTGCAAAACAGTTGTAAATCTGTGGGACATGTTCTTATGTATGCTCGGGATAGGGTAATGCCCCAGACTACTTTAGACATGCTGAGACAATGGAAATGAGTGGGCAGAAGGAGAAGATCCAAAAAGGACCAGTGGAAATGTATCCCAGCCTACATTTGGTAGACGTTGTAGAAAGAAAGAAATGAAAGATCCCATGACGGGAAACCCAGCAGCATCCAAAAAGACGAGATGAATAGCTTGAGTCTGATGTATTTTTGGTGTACACAGGGATTTGATGGGGGAGGTAGAAAGTTCGGTGGACTTTATAACTCAATTATAAAGTTTTTTGCCAGTTTTTGGCATTTGAAATTATCTCCGGGGGCTGTAAACCCCACCTGATGAATCTTTTGTTGATGAGCTTATCGATGTGAATATAAAGTTACCTTTATCAAAAAAGAAAATAGTTAATTTATGGCATTCAAAGAGGCAGTAGAGGAATCTTAATTTCTTTAGATTCATTTATTGATCTGATAATAAAATGTATCAAACTTAATATTTCGTAATAATTTACATGTATTTACTTTTAGTATTCTTTGCAGACATACTAAGCATATTAGTAAATTTAATGTAACTAGTCCAACCAAATTGTTAAATGCTACAGGTTTAAAAGATATTAAATAGTTTTAAATTCCACTACCACATCAATGTAGTAAGTGAATTCCATCTATTTAATATATACTTCTATTTTACATAATTTGCATGTATTACATAAAAAATTAATTGATTGACGTGACATTCACCTCACTTTTTTACATAGAATTTTAGAATTTACTTTGGATCTTTACAAATTAAAATTTGGCTTAATTTTTTAATGTGCAAATAAATTTTAAAAAATCTTTATAAATTAAAAAATATCTATCTATATAAAACATTTTCACATTATATTTGAACAACTTTCATGTTATATTAAAATAGCAAACACCCTACGCGAAATGTCGTTTGCTTTTTCTAGCCTTTAAAAAAATTAGATTTCTCACTAAACAAACTAGCCACTTAATTATTTTGCTAACATTTAAGATATTAAATCAACTAAATTTTATGAAGACACATTAGGAAACTTTCCCACTTTGGGTTCCTTATAGGTGTAGGAGTCAATAAGAAAACCAAAAACATTACTTTGAACTTTTTTAGATTTAGAAACCTTTTTATGTTACTAAATTAATAGGTTTGTATTGCTGGAAAGGAAAAGTTTGGTAACCATAAAAGCTCGTAAATTCACATTAAACATTAAGAAAATCACGCTTTAACCTCTAGGTTTTAAGATTTTTTTCGTTCATATAATTCTGTCTATTTGAACTAAAAGTTTCATAACTATAAACTTTTTAGAAAAGATCTTGCAAATTCACATTTTGCATTAAGAAACTCATGTTCTAAACTCCTTCTAGGTTTATGAGTCTGTTTTTATTTTTAATAGAACTTCAGAGAAGCACAAACTTATTAGTGTGATGTGTGTTGATTATTCTTAATCATTGAAAATAGATTTCACATTGAACAAAATTGTAGTTAATTATTTTCCTAATATTTAGAACTTTAAAATCAACTTATGTTTTGATATACAAAAGCACGAAATCTCTTAGCAAAAAATGGTTCAACTTTTTGAGCTCAAACATAAATAAGAATTATTAGATGACCCGATGGATGAAGCTATTAATTGATCTACATTGGAATTAAATGAATTGTGTCAAATAAAATTGATTTCTTCACTTCCCTTGTTTCTTTTTTGATCTATTCTGATATATTTTTCTTAAGCCGAGTGTCTATCGGAAACAACTGCTCTATCTCCCAAGGTAGGGACAAGGTATGCGTACACTCTATCTTCCTCAAACCCCACCTGTGGATTATACCGTGTATGTTATTGATTTTGATCTAGATAAATATGACCTAATATTTTTTCTCATTTACATGAAGTTACATCTATTTAATGTTATTTTCTATTTTACATAATTCATTTTTTTCTACATTTTTTTAATTGACGTAATGTACATGTGTCATGCACGTACACTAGAAATAATTGTTAAGAAAATATTAGGAAAACAAATAAGACAATTGAACCCATGCAAATAATAACAGGTCCTGTGAAAAACTAATAACGAAAAACACATGATAGTTTGTACATATAATAAAAAATCAACATTTATGTGACGACTAATGATAACACAAGATATAAGAACACGACTAATCCTACTACCCTACTATACCCCACCCAAGGCCAAAAATCAATCTAACCTTACTAACCTATTAGCCTGCTACTCTAATTCGCGACCCTTCACTCCGTTCTATCTAAGGTCATGTCCGATCCAGTTTCGTCATATCTTGTCTGATCACCTTCCCCAGTACTTCTTCGATCTACCTCTACTACTCTGTGTAACTCCTAAATCCAACCTCTCGCACCTCCTAACAGGCGCATCGGTGCTTCTTCTCTGCACATGTCCAAACCATCACAATCTCGCTTCCCTCATCTTACCAGCCACAGGGGCTACCTCTGGCTTCTCCCGAATGGTCTCATTCCTAATCTTATCACTCCTGGTATGACCACACATCCATCTCAACATCCTCATCTCTGCAACCAGCATCTTCTGAACATATGAGTTTTTGATTGGTCAACACTCTACCCCATATAGCAAAGACGATTTAACCATCATTCTGTAAAACTTACCTCTGAGTTTAGGTGGTATCTTTTTATCACACAATACTCCAGAGGCAAGCCTCTCTTTTGTCCATGCTGCCCCAATACGATGTGTGACATCATCGTCGATATCGTCACTATTCTGGATGATGGACCCAAGATATTTAAAATTTTCTCTCTGGGGGATTGGCTGAGTGGCAAGCCTCACATCAATGTTTGTTTCATCCCTCGCAACACAGAATTTGCACTCTAAGTATTATGTTTTGGTCCTGCTTAGTTTGAACCCCTTGGATTCCAAAGTGTCTCCAAACCTTCAATCTATCATTAACTTTAGTCTGAGTCTCATCAATCAGTACTATGTCGTCTGCAAATAGTATACACCATGGAACCTCCTCCTGAATGGACCGCGTCAACTCATCCATCACAAGGGCAAACAGAAAAGGGCTCAACACAAATCCTTGACGAAGTCCCATCTCAACAGGGAAATACTCCCACCATTCTTACTCGAGTTTTGGCTTTGTCGTACATGTCCTTTATTGCCCTAATATATAGCATTAGGACCCCTTTCACCTCTAGACACCTCCATCAGACATCCCTCTGAACTTTGTCCTAGGCCTTCTCGAGATCAATGAACACCATATGAAGATTCTTCTTTCTTTCCCTATATTTATCCACTAATTTCCGAACAAGATGAATTAGCTCAATAGTCGACCGCCCCGGCATGAATCCAAACTAATTCTCTAAAATAGACACTTTTCTTTTCTCACCCTCATCTCCACCACTCTCTCCCATACCTTCATGGTGTGACTTAACAACTTGATACCCCTGTAGTTGTTACAGTTTTGAATATCACCCCTGTTCTTGTACAATGGAACCATTGTACTCCTCCTCCATTCATCAAGCATCTTAGCAGTCTTCATAATAGCATTAAATAGTCTAGTCAACCACTCTATGTCATCCTTGACCATGTTCTTCCAAAAATCTACTGGAATCTCATCAGGTCCGATCGTCCTCCCTCTCTTCATCCTACTACACATAAAAGTGTATTTTGTATTATTTATTATCATGTTCTGCACATATTGAAGTGTCCGATTTTTCTTTGCAATACAGCTCTCTTTGACAAAGTACAATTTTGCAGAAGATAGTACACAAAACAACATAATAAAATAGTTCAACGGAACACCAAAAGCATAATGCTTTGTTTCTTCATTGCAGCAAAGCTAAAAGGAATTCCTAAAAGAATAGAAGTAATAAGATTATCAAACAGGTGAATAAGAAAAGAAAAGGTAGAAAGACTTCTAGGAAAACAAGGCATTCTTAATTATTGCAAGCTGAACAAGATCAATTCAAAGATAAAGGTGGTGCGGCACTAAAACTCCACCATGAAATAGGAAAAAGATACTTCTTAAGAATTCTATTGCTTAGTGACTGAAAAGTTAAAGTAGGACATCCAAAAATAAAGGTTATTAAGACTAGCAAAAGGGAATAGACTTCCAGGAAAATAAGGCACTCTTAATAATTATTGCAAGTTGAACAAGATCAATTAAGAGATGAAGGTGTTGTAGCACTAAAACTCCACCATGAGAAGGACAAAAATTCCTCTTAAGAATTCTACTGCTTAACATATGCTTTGTAAGAATTACAAGGTTATTTCGAGTGAATATTTTCACTCAACATAGGCTTTTAATGATGGATTTAGAGATTAAGAGGGATAAGAGGAAGAGGGTTATTTATGCCCAACCCAGGATTAGATGGGGAGGCCTAACTCCTGCCCTTTCTCAGGAGATGGAGGAAAAGTTGAGTAGTTTGGAGGCTTAGAGTAGTAGCGGGGATGTGAACAACATGTGGTACACTACTGTTGGTAGCATTAGAAAAGTAGCCACAGAGGTACTAGGGGTATCGAGAGGGATCTTTGGTGGACGTTTGGTGGACGTCAAGGTGATTGGTAGTGGAATGGAGAGGTTCAAGGCAATGTGAAAGTTAAGAAGGTTGCCTATACAAAGTGGTTGGAGTGTATGGATGAGGATGAAAAATGAAGGCTTAAGGATATCTATAAGACAGCGAAGACAGAAGCAAAGATAGCGGTCACGAGGTCTAAAACAACAACGTTTGATCGTTTGTATGTCGAGATAGGAGAAAAAAGGGGGGGATAAGAGATTGTATTGGCTCGCAAAAGAGAGAGAAAAGCTCACGACTTGGATCAAGTAAAGTGCATGAAGGATGAGGATGGTGAGGTGTTGGTGGATGAGACTTCCATTAGCAAAGGTCGCAAGCTTACTTTCACAAATACTTAAATGAAAAAGGGAACAGAGATAGGGGTGTGCAAAAATCGAACCGACCGATAAACCGAACCGATAAAAACGTTATTGGTTTGTTGTTATTGAATTATTAGGTTATCGGGTTTTTAATGGTTTTGAAAAAAAATTATTGGTTATCAGTTCGATGTCAATTTTTATTATTGGGTTATTGGGTAAACCGATAACCCAATAAGATTATAATAATTTACTATTTTACCCCTCCGTAAATATTAAATATTAGTATTTAATAGTAATAGGACACTATAGTATACTTTACCTATTTTAATCTTATTGTATTTGAGTAATTAGTTACCCACTATAGTATTTAGTCTTTAGTCTTTCGTACTCCATCTATTTTTATTAATGCAAATTCTCATTATCATCCTTATTGGGTAAATCGAAAACCAAACCGCTAAAGACTTAGAACCGATAAATCGAAAACCAATAAAAATTATCTTATTGTTTTGTTATAGGTTTAGCATATTTAAAAATCGAAAACCGATAAACCGAATCGATAATGATACACACCCCTAGACAGAGATATTGAGTTGGGTGATTTGGCGCACTCTGATAGTCATCGAGATTTTGGTTACCACAGGCATTTCAGGACTGAGGAGGTTAGACGTGCTATTAGTAGGATGAAGAGAGGGACAGCGATCGGACCCGATGCGAATCTGGTGGATTTTTGGAAGAGCACGATCAAGGATGGTATGGAGTGGTTGACTAGGTTATTTAATGCTATTCTAAAGACAGCAAAGATGCCCGATGAATGGAGGAGTACAATGGTTCCATTGTACAAGAACAAGGGTAATATTCAAAACTGTAACAATTATAGGGGTATCAAGTTGCTAGGCCACACTATAAAAGTCTAGGAGAGAGTGGTGGAGATGAGGGTGAGAAAAAGAGTGTATTTTAGAGAATTTGTACGGCTTCATGCTGAAATGATCGACTACTAAAGCAATTCATCTTGTTCGGAGACTAGTGGAGAAATATAGGGAAAGAAAGAAGTACCTTCATATGACATTCATTGATCTTGAGAAGGCCTATGACAGTTCCGAGGATGTCCTATGGAGGTGTCTAAAGGTGAAAGGTGTTCCAATGGTGTATACTAGAGTGCTAAAGGACATGCATGACGGAGCCAAAAGTCGAGTAAGGACAGTGGGAGGAGACTCGGAGTATTTTCTTATTGAGATAGGACTTCATCAAGGATCTGTGTTGAGCCATTTCTTTTTGTCTTATTGATGGACGAGCAGACACAGTCTATTAAGGAGGAGGTTCCATAGTGTATGATATTTGCGGATGACATAGTACTGATTGATGAGCCTCGGGATAAAGTTAATAATAGGTTGGAGGTTTGGAGACATACTTTAGAATCCAAAGGGTTCAAATTAAGCAAGACCAAAACAGAATACTTGGAGCGCACATTCAGTGCTGCGAGGGATGAAGCGGACACTGAAGTGAGGCTTACCACTCAATCTATTCCCAAGAGAGAAAGCTTTAAATATCTTGGATCCATCATCCAAAGTAGTTGTGATATCGATGATGATGTCACAAATCATAATGGGGCCGTATGGATGAAATGGAGGCTTGCCTCTGAGTATTGTGTGATAAGAAGATACCACCTAAACTTAAAGGTAACTTGTACAGAATGGTAGTTAGATCGTCTTTGCTATATGGGGTGTAGTCTTGGTCAGTCAAAAACTCACATGTTCAGAAAATGCAGGTTGCGGAGATGAGAATGTTGAGATGGATGTGGACATACTAGGGGTGATAAGATTAGGAATGAGATCATTCGAGAGAAGTTAGGGGTGGCCTCTTAGTAGACAAGATGAAAGAAATGAGACTGCGACGGTTTGGGCATGTGCACAGATGAAGTGCTGACGCTCCTGTTCGGAGGTGCGAGAGGCTGGACCTTGGCACCCAGATCCTATACTATCCTCTCACAAGTACGCCTCTGGAAACACATCAGCAGCATGGCCTACTTTTGAAGCTAGTACAAAAATCCAATTAGGCTGAAAACTAGTTCCTGACAAGACACTGATAGGTCATACTCTACTTATGGCTCAAGTACTATAATCTTTATACCTTCATTAACACAGTTGCTAATCCTGTCTCACAGTTATGGAATGGTAACACACTTGGTGCATTTCATTTAGAAATTGTTTTCACTAGAAAATCCCCAGAATTGTTCTCCCATTTAAAGATTTAGAGATGGTATCCCTCAATGATCAAGTGGAGGAGTATGGTATGGAATGTGCAGCGAAATTGAAAGTTTACACTCAATCCATGTTACAAGACCCTCAAGGGTGGGGAAGTTAACTTAAATAATTGGCCATGGAAGCAACTCTGGAAGTTTTAAACCCCTTATAAAGTTAACTATTTCATATGGTTGGTGGCGCGTGATACATGCCTTACACACAACAATCTACAGAGACGAGGACCGTTGTTATGTAGTAGATGTTTCATCTGTAACAAAGAAATGGGAAGTAGCAGCCACCTATTTTTGCATTGCTTGAAGGCTTGACAGATTTAAACATTATTCTTCCATCTTTTCAGTATTGTCATTGTTATCACATACACAGTCCAAGAGTTACTTAATTGTTGGAACTCCAGTAGTATTGGTAGACCAGTAAAGAAGATCTGGAGCACCATCCCTACATGTATATGCTGGAATATATGGAAGGAAAGAAATGTGTGACGCGCTTAAGGGAAGAAAATGTACAGCAGCTTAAATACAAAAATTAATCAAGTTGGTGCTAAGTTGTTGCATTTTCAATACAAAGTTTAGAATCGTCTTTATGAGTATTCAGTAAATATCTGCAGAAGTAGTAAATATAAGAACACTAACATGTGCAATAGGGGTATATTCATATTGCTTGAAGATATTTGGTTTCGCATTCCATTCATACGGTAAACCACGACGTCACTTGCTGCTTTTTACAACTAAACTAATAAACTGTGGGGTTCTTATCATACATTAATTTCATCCGGAAAAAAAAAAACCCCAGTAAACTAAGAAACATGCCAACAAGAAAGTACCTGAGCCAAGGCTTGGTACCCAGCAAAAAAGGATCTCTTCATTATCTTCTCACCAGAAACCTTGTCCTTGGTGAAGCCATGAACATCTAGAAATCTTTTATACAATTTTCTCTGCAAAGGAGAAAGCTTTACAGACATCACGTAGACAGTTTTTGGTGGCAAATCCATCTTCACAACATTCATGTCCATTCTTTGAACAAATCCTTTTAAATGTTCATAGAGAATATGAGATCGCTGATTCATAATCTTAACATCATCAGCTGTAGAATTGGTGTGTTGACCATTTTCTATCGGATTCTGAAAGCTGCATAAAGGAGATAATATCATCAAAATACATAGAGAGTAAGGAGAAAAGTGCAGTAAAAAGGAAAGATGACTTGCCGATTTCTAAATTCATGGCTGCTGCCAAGAAATCCTTCTCTTACAAAATCAACCATCTGCCATGAAATCAAAATAATAAGACTAGATTTCGATATAACAGTCTACCAAAATAAACAATTTCATCATATCCTTACACAATAGTACTCCATCAAATTGTTTTGAAGAGGAGATCCAGTTAATGCAATCCGTCTCTGGCACTTGACTTGTTTCAAGGCTTGAGTTACATCAGCTCTTGTATTCTTGATAATATGAGCCTCATCACAAACAAGTATGTCGGGCCCGTCCTGGCAAACGAAATATATTTGAATGAAATGAGATAAATTTAGTGCTAGTTCAACTAAAATAAGGGGGAGAAAAGGAATGGAGAGGACCATAAAATTGTAACCCGAACAGCATGGAGAAGCATTCAGAAATCTAAGTTAATCCAAGAATCAACTACATTCATTTCAAACAGAAAAGAAGAATCCAGTGCTGTGTTTTCTTTTTATATAACTTTAGAGGACGAGTAGGAGTTTATATGCATTATCAACATTTCAAAATCATGTGGGTTAATTGAGATGAATTTTTTATGCTTGACTTCAACTATAAGCACCCATACACTAGTTTTACCTTTAATTTTTCTTGTCAAAAAAATGCAGAGGAGAAAGACAACAAAACAATTGAGAATTGTAACAATTAAAAGACGAGAAATTCCTATCAAGGTGGCGCTGATGATGGTCATGGTGAACATTAACTACAACTACAACTATAATGACCACAGTAACAATGACTGATAAGGACAATGGGGATTGAAATCGATCAAGAGGGCTGATGTATTGGCTATTATGCGGAATGGGTGGAATGGATATGGCACGATATCCACTCGCCAGGTTGACATCCAGAAGCCTTCTTAAATTCAATCAAAGGAGTTGAACTTAAGACCAGATTTGCACAAGGGTAAAGAAGAAGAGAAGCAACTCAAATAAAGGAGTTGAGTCTGGCTCATGTCAGAATAATAACATGTATAAAGAATATTGAAACAGAGGCCCATAAGGAAAAAATTAGAAGAAAGCATCAACAGTAAAGTGGACAATCCACTAATGGTCCCAAGCTAAAACACCTACCAGTCATTAGAGATACATGCACAAAATATATACAGCAGGCCAATAATTTGAATGGCCCAGACATGATCTTATTACATCCCCAAACTCAAACTACTCCAGAAAGCACAATTGCTTAATTGTTTCATACCAGATTAGAGTTCTACGAAAGCCACGGAGATTTCAAAAAGATGGAGCGTCGGAACAGACGAGAAAGAACAGGCCAGAGTCTCTTGTTTCAAGACTTTTGGAACTTTCCGGAAGCTGCCATTTGGAGATAAATAATACAGCATTACCAGGTCTCTAGTTATTTCTAATATAAATTAATTAAAACATCTAAATTTCAAAATTATCACATGCAAGAAAAGAAAGAAACACCACATACTTAATCATTACATGAAACATGGGTTAAAATACATAAGATCTCCCTGAACTACACACTTTGCAACTTCTACTTGAACTATTGAATGTTGCAATTAACCCCAAACTACAATATTCTTCATTGGAAACCACCTGCAACCAGAAAGCCTTTTGATAACCTTGAATGTCAAGTGGCAAAGAGATTGGGTTCACTTTCTAAGTGGCACGTGGTAGCTTGAAAAGGAGAAAAAGATGTATCCTCACGGCATTTCTTCTACATGTGTGTTTATTATTATTTTTTTCTTTTGATAATTACTATTGTTGTATTCTTCAGCAATAAGGAATGCTGGCCACCTCCAAAAAATTTACACGGTAGTAATGTTAGACTCTAAGCTTTACATAGCACCTAAGAAATCTACCAGCTCATCTACTTCCTCCATACAATTTCCTTTGCACCATGAGAATAACAACACTAGACCACTCAATTTCACATCATGTATGGGCTTAATCTTGTCTTTAAAACATCTCCCATTTCTTTTCTTTCCATACTATCCACCATATACGTCAAGGAATTATCTTCCATTTTCTGTCTCTTGCTACCCCCTCTTTTCATCCAGCAGCTCATCAAGTCAGCAGTATGCTCAGGCATTGTCCACTCAATCTTTGATGAGGCTGAGGAACAGGTTCTACAGTTGTGAAGTAAACTTGCAATGTAAAAAAAGATGGTTGTCTGTCTCTTATGTACTGCCGAAATGCAACACTTTTGACGCTTAAAACTTGGAATTTTGTGTGTTCTAAAGGCGATGTTAGTAGGAATGATTGTGTTTTTGTGTTTGTTTTGCAGGATTACAGTGTTGACAAAGATTTGGGAGAAATATGCAGAAAGGAACCCTCTACGGGGCGTAGAGTAGTTCACGAGTTGTGGAGAGGGTTTCGTATAAAGTTCCAGTGAGGAGTGCAAAGATGAAGTCAACTCTACGAGGAGGATCCACGAGCCATACAATGTTACATGAGCCGTAGAGTGATGGTCGTGCCCTAAGGATCAGAAAAAGGAGAGGTACTGAAAAGTCATCAGACGATACCACCCACGGGCCGTAGAATCTTACATGGACCATGGAATGGTTTCCTAGAAGCTAACTCTTGAACATTGTCAAAATCCACGAAACCCCGATCTACGGGCCGTGAAATGGTTTACGAGCCGTAAACATGTCTCGTGAAGATTGTCGACACAGTTTTCCTAGTTCATTTTGGTTTTGTATTTTACTTATTATAAATAGGTTTTTAGGTTATTTTTCATTAAGCAAGCAGAGAGGACAAAGTTTGAACCTTGTTTTAGTGAATAAACTTAGTTTTTATCATACATTGTGTGTTCTTGATTTAAACTCGTGATTCTAATTGAAGAGCTCGATTTTGTGGTTTCAATTTCATCTGTGTAAATGCTTAATTATATTCTTCTATATCACAATCTCTGCGTTTACACTGATAATACATAGCTAAATCCACAACTAGGGTTGTGAGAACCATGATGAACTAACAAGGTAAAATCGGTTAACGTTTAATTCTTCAAAGGTGTAAGGGCGTATTAATTATTCTCTTCACTTTAATTGATTTTTAATGGTGGCCAACATTAGAACTCGCCTACTATTACTTGCCGGACAAGGAAATAACGAATAGGAAAAGAGATAATTAACAGGAGGCGATTGAGCTTTTTCTCGTCGAATCAACCTAACCGGATTAGGGGAGGTTGTACTGGGATTAAAGTAAGGGTTAGTAGTGTCACACACGGAGACGGATCAAGTTCCGGGGTGAAATTTACCTATTTGCTGGATCAAAGACTTAGGTAAACCTAACTTACTGTCCTACACCTACACACCGGAAAAGAATTGCATGTGTCCGATATTACCAAGTTAGAGATTCATGGGGAACACTTCAACCTAATTAGCTCTTCTACTGATCGTTCATTACTTACAGTCATTTAGTTTAATTTAAATTCTTGTTTTCAAACCCCCATTTTCCTAGGGAGATAAGTAGGTTAATCAATCTCAAGGTGCATTGAATTGATTCTGGAGTCTACCATATTCCACGTGGGGTGGCAAGTTGACCTTGATTAATTCTGTTCTTGATTCACTACCAACCTATATGATGTCAGTATTTCCAATCCCCAAAAGGGTAATCACTAGGTTGGATAAAATCAAAAGAAAATTTCTATGGCAAGGAAATAGCGAGGGAAAAGGCTATAACTTGGTCAAATGGGATGCTGTGATAGTGGGAAAGAAGCATGGAGGTCTAGGAATAAAGAACTTGATGAATCAGACCAAAGCCCTTAGAATGAAATGGTTGTGGAAGTTCAATAATGAAGAACAGTACTACTGGATGGAAGTCATTAAGGCAAAATATGAAGAGGAAGACAATTGGATGACCAACGAGGTGACTACACCATATGGGGTCAGTGTATGGAGATCCATTAGATCTTTGTGGTCTGATTTTAAGACTAGTACAAAGATCAAAGTGGGGAATGGAGAGAGAACAGAATTTTGGAAGGATGATTGGCACGAGGCAGGTAGGGTAGAGGTCTTGATATATATTTTCTAGTATCTCACCAACAGAAGACCATAGCAGATCACTGGACTCCTAAAGGGTGGAACTTCATCTTCAGAAGACACTTGAATGATTGGGAGATTCAAAGAGTAGAAGATTTTTTCAACACCATTGGGCAATTTAATGGTCTGGAAGGGGGTCGAGACATTTTGTGGTGGAAAGGCAACCGGTAGGGTCGTTTTAAGGTGGGTTGTGCATACAACTGTTTGAATCATTCCCATCAGTCTCAAAGTCACTGACCATGGAGAGAGAGGAATCTGGAAGTCAAAAATCCCACTCAAGTGGTATGTTTTGTTTGGTGTTATCCAAAGAAGCGGTACTGACCCAGGACAACTTAAGAAGGAGGGGAATACCATTATCTTCTAGATGTTTCTTTTGTGGGGAAACTGCTGAGACAGTTACCCATTCTTTCTACATTGCAAATCACTAGCCAACTATGGAGGTTATTCTTGAATCTTAAGGGTATGTCATGGACCATGCCTGCCAAGATCATAGAAGCAATCCATAGTTGGGAGGAAGCAAGCAATCCAAGAACAGAGATAGATGGAGAATTATCCCAGCTAATATATGGTGGGCAATATGGAAGGAAAGAAACTCTAGAGCTTTTCATAGTGTAGAGAATAGTATGCAAAAAGTCAAACTGAATTGTCTTAGTTATTTTGTTTTTGGTGTAATCAATTATACTCAAACGACACTATCTCTATAATTGATGTGCTAGACTCAATTTAGTAAAAGTAGTAGGATTTGAAGTACAAGTTGTAAAATTCTGACCAGTACAGTTGTAGTACTGTCTTTTGAGGAATATACAAAGTTACCAGCATCAAAAAAAAAAGAATGATGCCTAAATAACAATGAAAGGTGAGAGAAGTGACATAAGACCAAAAGGTCTTCAATAAATACTAACTTTATGATAATTAATGGAGTATTAGCTATTAATATATATTACCTCCATGCATTATGAAAAGGATTGGTCCGCGAGTACTCTATTTGTACAAAGCTATAAGCTTTGTGATGCTTTGATTTGAATTTGTTCTTCTATTTTAATTTTCATATGTGTTTTGTTATACAATTGTGCCCTGATTTTCGTGATATGTATATCTTATATCATATATTTGTTAATGTTTATTCTGTATATTTGTTAATGTTTTTAAACTATGAATTTTACTATATTAACTGTGTGAAGCACATGTAAGTTAACTAGTAGCATCATAACTATGAGAAAAAATGCAAATTATGACAAAAGTTGATAAATTATAGTAAACCCACTGAAAAGTCAAAACCCTAAAATAACAGTAACACCTAATAATTAACACACAAGAAACAAAGTTGGATATTAAAACGTCGAATAAAAATTTCTTGTTTGTTCTTTGTTTTTCTCTTTTCCAACTTTTTTTATTTCTTTTTTCTTTCTCAAAACCCAACAGCTTTTGTTGATGACAGTAAATACAAACTCAATGATAGTAAACCCAGTTGCCAATTACAAAAAGAATATAAGCAGTAACAATAAGCCCATTTGAAAATCCATAACCCTAAAATAACATAAATGCAAAAAAACTAATATGATATAACAAAAATTCGGAATATTACAACATAGAACCAAATAATATAATTCAAGAAAATCTTATTCTTAAAAAATCCAAAATCCACTTTTTAATAATCCATTTTTTTAATCAAAAAGCTGGATATTTTTAAACTATACATCTTCAGTTTTAGAAAACAATTTTTAAAAATAAATCCATCCCTTCAACCAATCTAGCCCTAGAAATTGGTTTATGATCTGTAGATGGTTTCTTTGTTTAGTTTGAATTTTTGAATATTCATCCAGGGGTAATAAATAGGAAAGCTAGAAGATCAAGGGTTAACATATGCCACATGGGTTTAAAAAAATAGAAGATCAATGGTTAACATAAATACCCAATAGTATCAGGTGTCATGCCACGTGGGTTAAAAAATACCAGCTTGAATAGCAAGGGGCACAATGCTCACAATAACTATGTTTCATCCAAGGGAATTTAATTTTAGATTAAAAAATATTGTAGTTCAGGGAGGTAACATCAACACCTTATAAAATAAGTCTGGAAGTTGCAAGAAGTAGATAGTTCAGGAGGATAAAACCCTAGAAGTTGCAAGGAAAAAATATATCTCTAATAATCTTTCAGCACTGGGTATGTAAAACCACAAGGTTTCTATACCCTTTATAGAACAACAATAACACAATTTTCATTTCTTATCACCATCATTGGCAAAGCACATGCATACAAACTTGTTATACCTGATAGCATTTCTTAGTAGGAAAACCCCACTACCCGTCTCCATCAAGCATTTCTTACGCCCTATGAGTGAGAATTCAAGCAAAGCTTCGCATGAAAGAGAGATCAAATCAGGCTAGCGACCCCAGTCAAGTGACACACAGGCCTTAGCAACTGTAGGTCAAACGGGATAAACTACAATAATCCCCATGACTTCCAAACACATCATACCCCAAAAATCCCTACCTCACCCCAGAACTAGTCAAAAAAGACCATAAACATTAAACCAAAAGGACATGAAAATGAAGCAACTGGGGGAGAATCTTCCCTCATCTCCATCAAAAAAATCACAATTATCAATCTAAGGGTAACAAACAATACCTGAAGGACCTGACAAATTTCTCTGGCCAAATTACGATCCTTTATATGCTTCCCAAGTGACAAATTTCTGAAAGCAGTGTAGCCAATTAAGAGAACACCACCTTTTAATCTCCATTTTTGGAGTAACTTGATCCTTCTTTCCCTGAAAACAAGAGGAAAAGTAAAGTTGACTAGGATACCACCTATAAAATGACTCTCAGAGGTTTTAAAAAGGAATGTTTAGAGTACAATAGAAAAATCCCAACAGCTTCCAATTGAAAAACAGGACATGCAAAGAAAACACAAGAAAATAATAGCTAAAGATGGAACCTCATTGAAAGAAACCCTCTTACATACATGCCTAAAAAACCCTACTGTGAGATGATAAAAGCAATAGCCTGACATCATGAAAAGAATTCTGTACCCGGAAGTTTCCTATAATATATGTAACACTAGATGAAGTAGAAGCATCACTGCCAAGGATACAAGACATGAATCTTCACCTGAATCTGATGACTCACAAAACAAGAAAATCTTATGGCTCAACTGACCTCATTCAGGTGGCTAAAATATCTAAAATAACAGAGCATCATTTAGTACGCCAACAACAACATACCAAGTGTAATCCCACAAATGGAGTCTGGGAAGGGTAGGATGTACATAGATCTTACCCCAATCTTTGTGGGGTAGAGGTGGTTTCTGGCCCCTCAGTTCTAAAGGAATGTTTTAGTAGACCAGATTGTAAAAACTTGTATCATTTCTGGGTCCAATGAAATTCATAGGTACAGGAAGAAACCGTATCTCTCATCACTGGGGAAATGGCTAATCCTTTGGGCCAGCATAAGAACTTTGCAATCCCCTATAGCAGGGAACCCACCTGCAGGTAATGCTAACCCCCTACTAAATAGCATTAGTTTTGGTGTACATTGATGGAATCCGCAGAATTCTTCAAATCAATCTGATAACTAGTGGAACAAGAAAAGCTGATGGTTCTGTACAACACATTTGCTGACAAAATTTAGAAAATATAAAAGAGAATCACTATGATGACTAGATTGCAGAACCAGTGAGGGATCCAGAGAGAATTAAAAGGGAGATTACTGGTTTTTGTCAGAAGCTTTATTCAGAAACCTCAGATAGAAGGCCTTCCAGCAACCTAATCAACTGTTTAATGATCACGGAAGCTGAAACTGAAGCGTCACAAAGGAAGTTTGAGGAGCAAGAAGTACTAGCATGTCTGAAGATGTGTGCCATGGACAAAGCTCCTGGTCCAAATGGCAACACAATGGTTTTTTTTTTCCAAGTGTTGGATGTAGCGAAGAAGGATATCATGGATGTGAGAAATATAGGAGAAAATATTATTGAATTGTTGTCTACATTATTACATTGAGACCCTATTTATAATACT
>JBCEWC010008101.1:0-20443 GCA_038996855.1 Solanum aculeatissimum | reverse complement strand
TAAAATTGGTCAAGAACCCAACTGCTTTAAGTAAACTTTTTAAAATCCTATATAAAAAGACCAGTCCATATTCTGTACTAGACTAATTATTTTTGAAAGAAACATTGAAACACCTTCGAGAGGGGGCCAATATTTTGGATATATATATATATATATATATATATATATTCATTTAAAGAAGGACATTTCTGGCCCATTTGGTAACAATAACGACATTTTTGGACCAAAATATCATTGACAAGGGCATTTTTGGACCAAAGTCTAAATCAAAGACATTTTTTACCCTTTTCCATTAGTATCAAGGTATTTTTGACCAATTTCTGATAGTACAAGGGTATAAATGATCTAAATTATAAATTGAGAATATTTTTGCTCCTTCCTAATAGTACAAGGATATTCTTTATCCTTTTTTTTAATTTTATTTAAAATTTATAAATTTAGAATTAAATGTAAAGTTATGTTTGAATATAGTTGTCCCAAAGAAGACAGCGTTTTGGAAAGAGCGAGTTGAAAAATAGATTTTGTTTTCAAAATAAATTAAAATGTTACTATTTTAATATTTTTAAAAAAAATTAATGATGCTAGCACCCCTAAAATTGAAAAACAAATAGCTGCTGAACTCGTGCCGTCTTCATCCTGCATAACAAAAACATAAAAAGTACGGTGATGGAGGCTCTGAATAATCCATCTGACGGCTCACAATGGACCAAATTATCCAGGGCCTACAAGGGATATTCAATCCCACAATAAAGATTTAAAAGTGAAACAAACAATCCAAACTCCTCTATCTAGGGTTTCAAATCCAAAACCTCGTCACCCATTTCATATTATACGTCAATTCTTCAATTCAGCATCTGGGTGTTGACGGTGCAGTCATATGACACTGAATTCTCCACCAACCTTTTATCTGTAAGTTATTTTTTTCCTCTTCTTCTCTGAGCTATTCTTGATTTATACAGCAAATAAATAGTGGGATTTTGACAAAACTTGGTTATAAGTATTAAAGTTTGAATCTTGAAAAGTTATTGGAAGGAATTATATGGGGAAATCAGGTGGTAGGAAGAAAAAGGGTCAAAATCAAAACCAGAATCAAGGGGAGAACCACAAACCTGTTGTTAATGGTATTGTTGATTCGGACTCATCCATTTTTTTAAAAAGAGCCCACGAACTGAAAGAAGAGGGTAACAAAAGGTTTCAGGCTAAGGATTATGTAGGTGCTTTACAACAATATGACAATGCTCTTAAACTTACACCAAAAACCCACCCAGAAAGAGCTGTGTTCCATAGCAATAGAGCGGCCTGTATGATGCAAATGAAACCCATAGATTATGATTCTGTTATTTCTGAGTGTACTATGGCACTACAGGTTCAGCCCCGTTTTGTTCGAGCTCTTCTACGAAGGGCCCGTGCACTTGAGGCTGTGGGTAAGTATGAAATAGCAATGCAAGATGTACAAATGCTATTGGAAGCTGATGGGAATCATCAGGATGCGTTGGAAATTGCAGGGCGATTGAGCATGATACTTGGTCCTCGCCAGGATGCCCAGCAAGACCTCCAAAGCCGCCCATCTCCAGCTGCACTTGGCGCATCTGCAGTGGGCGCCGCCTCTATTGCCGGTCTAGGACCATGTTTACCTTCTCGATCAACGTCTAAGAAGCCAGTACCTTCAACTGGGTCTACAGTTGTATCAGCTATTAGTAAGACAGATAAGCCCTCTCATGTTATGCCAGCTGGAAATGGTACTCAGGCCAAAGTTCAGCTGCCAAGGGTTACCTTGAAGCCTTCAACTGGTCCTTCTAAACCTAATGTAAGTCCTAGTGGGGATGATCAGAAGGAGCATGCTTCTGCCTCAGCATCAATTACAGTTCGTGGACATTCTAAAGATGTTGTGATTCGTTGGAGGTCATTGAAACTTGTTTATGATCATGATATAAGACTTGCCCAAATGCCTGTAAATTGCAGTTTTAGAACCTTGAGGGATATTGTTATGAAACGGTTTCCGATGTCAAAATCTGTTCTTGTTAAATATAAGGACAGTGATGGTGATTTAGTAACTATTACCTGTACGGCTGAGCTTAGATTGGCCGAGTCTTGGGTTGATAGTCTAGTATCAAGAGACCCTGATGCAGATGAAGCTGACTCCATTGGGATGCTGAGGTTGCATGTTGTCGAGGTGAGTCCTGAACAAGAACCAGCTTTGTTGGAAGAGGAAGAGAGGCATGTTGAGAGTGAGGAGACTATAGCAGATGAGAGTGGATCCCACACTTCACTAAGTGATTCCATGATGGAGCCTCTAGACAGTGAGATTAACAAGTCAGAGAAGGGCATTACCAAAGAGAAAGCCACGACAGAAGATCCTGAATGCAAGGAAATTGAGATGGATGACTGGTTGTTCGAGTTTGCTCAGTTATTCAGGACTCATGTCGGCATTGATCCAGATGCCCACATTGACCTGCATGAGCTTGGAATGGAACTTAGCTCTGAAGCCCTTGAGGAGACTGTGACAAGTGAAGCGGCTCAAGCTCTTTTTGACAAGGCTGCTTTAAAGTTTCAGGAAGTGGCTGCTCTGGCTTTTTTCAACTGGGGGAATGTTCACATGTGTGCGGCGAGGAAACGGATGCCAATTGATGATTCTGCATCAAAGGAGACGATGGCTACTAAGCTTCAAGCAGCATATGACTGGGTGAAAGAAAAATATTCTCTGGCCAAAGAGAAGTATGAGGAGGCTCTCTTGATTAAACCAGACTTTTATGAGGGGTTGCTGGCATTAGGACAGCAGCAATTTGAAATGGCAAAACTTCACTGGTCCTTTGTCTTGGCTAAGAAAGAGGACCTGTCAAGTTGGGATCCTACTGAGACGCTTGCCCTATTTGAAAGTGCAGAAGAAAAAATGAAAGCAGCGACTCAGATGTGGGAAAAGCTGGAGGAACTGAGGGCTAATGAACTAAAGGATCCTAGTACAAGCAAGAAGGATGAACTACTAAGGAGAAGGAAGAAACGGGGAAGTGGTCCTGAAGCTGAGGTATCAGCTATAGGCGGTCCAGATGAAATTTCAGCTGATGAGGCTGCACAACAAGCTGCTGTAATGCGATCTCAAATACATTTATTTTGGGGTAATATGCTTTTTGAGCGGTCTCAAGTTGAATGTAAATTGGGGTTGAAGGGTTGGAAGGAGAACCTTGACACTTCAGTTGAACGATTTAAGCTTGCTGGAGCTTCTGAAATTGACATCTCAACAGTTCTGAAGAATCATTGTTCCAATGAAGAAGCTACTCAGGGATCTCAAGAAATGGTTGAGAGCCTGAAGACTGAGAGGAATGATAATCCAAATGACAAGAATGATGCTAATAAAGTTTAGACCTGACACTAATTTTGCCATATTTATTTCTTTACAAACAACTTTTACGTTCATGAGATCAGAAAATTTTGGCCTTGAAACGTCAATTATACATTCAAGTTTTTATGAAGAAACAAGAAGTTTGCTGTTATATGGATACTTTTATCAATTAGTCATTTTTCTAGCACATATTTGTTCTTTGACTAAATTCTTTGAAATGGGTTTCTTTCTATTTCTCTTGTCCTTGTTTGCTCCCTTTCCAAAGTACATAGTTCGGATCTTGTCTGTTTTGTGGTTGATGAGACTTTGCTAGCATTCTGGGACAATTGTTCTGTTTGATAGTGATTTCAGAACTTGTGATGTGTAGCTATTATATTTGCTTTAAAACTTTTTAAAGTTGATTCATGAGCAAGCCTGCCTCTTTGACGTTGTTGTTCAGACGCTAATGCCTGAAACCCTATATGAATTTCTCTTGTAATCACTTAGTAAGAATCCTGATGAGCTTCCTTGAAGTTTATGTGCCATTTATCCTGTTATTGTACATGTACAATTCCTAGCAAGATCAGAGATATCTGATATGATTTTAGTAAAATTTGGCATGCAACAGAGGACCATAGTTCTTCATGGGTTATATTTGTTCCATCCAAGTTTTTTTTTTTTTTAATTGAGGGTAGGGGAAAGGGGAAATGGGGAGAGGGATTACAATGTGGGGAACCGAACCCTCACCAACAAGGTGGGAGTTCAGGTAGTCAACCAACTGAGCTACTAAGATTCCCCGTTCCATCCAAGATTAATTTGGCCACCACACTTCTTATTTTGCTTGCCTTTTTCATTGGCTTCACCTTCTGAAAAATTCACGTGACCTTTTGGTTTCATCTTTGAAATGGAAAAGACAGTGAAGACTGTCTACTGTTGAGCTGAAACCATATCATTCTACATGGTATCAGTTTAAGGGGTTTAATATATAAGCTTTTGTCTCTGTATATGTGAGCCTATAATTTGTGATTCAGTATGCACAGCATTATCTCAGATCTGTAGATGTTAACTAAATATGTGTATGGATATGTGAGAACCCCAAGGTCATTATTGAGTGCTTAAGGCCTAGGAGTAGCAACCTGGAAATGTGAGGTTTGATTTTCTGTAACACTTGGTGAGCCCATCTGCTTAAGCTTTGGTGCACCGGGTTACTCAATCCCTATGCTTGTAGGCTATACTAGGCTGCTTGATTGATTGTGTGGCGCATGCTGACATAGACACCACCCTTGTAAAAAAGAAATGTGTGGGGATATGGGTGCTCTTTGTGTGGCCAAGGCTAATGAGCAAGATCATAACTCGTCTTCCGTTACATCCCTTTCTGTGGATTTTTTTAATCCTTTTTAAACCTGTATGTCCATCGACGTCTTTATTAGATTTTATCTACTGCTGTTCTTTCATGTGTTAATCCCTTTAGCCTGGTAGATCTGGAATATCATTCTTGTAATACAAGCAGTTCTAGCCGTTAGTTAACATGAGAACTGGATAGAGGTACACGTGTGTGTGTGAAAGTATTATGCTCAGTATAATTTTCCAGAATGATGTTCAACATACCGTCCTTGGCTTACGTAACTCCTCTCCTGGATTCTGATGCAGTTCACGTATATCGTTTGAAGGTTTAGATACCTTTGTTACTAATGTTTCTGGAATCTGCATACCTAGTGCTCATTTGTTAGGAGGAAAGAAAATTCGTCGCTTGGTACCCGCGGGATGGGGGGGCGGCATAAGGGATAGTAATCCCCCGATTAAATGCAAAATTATTTTATCCTGTGTTTGGTTAGGGGTATTAATTAGTCCAGGACTATTTATACTATAATAATGTGATAAGTTATCCCATATATATGGTGGGATATCCCAATCCATGGAATAAGTTCTCCAGCTCTTTGTTTTAGAGATATATAAATTCTGAGTCCATGTTTGGTCTGGATTGTTAAGTTCTTTAATATTGGGTTTAAGTTCTTGCAATGAGAATGTAAATAATATGTACACAATAAGGCCATGAAAATATAGTTGTAGCTAAATATCTGCGACATATATTCAGTAAAAATGAGATGCAACGTGCTATTACATGTTAAACTGCAGTGACAGTAGAAAAAATGTTAATGTTGTTGGTGTATATAAGATAAATCTCATATTAGCCAATAGCCATATCAAATGGGGATTCAAGGAACATGAAGGGAGATGATGATCCATATAACCTTAGTAATGAAAAAATCCTTAGATTTAATTAGGGGTGGCAAATGGGTCAGTTGGCTTGAAGGTGGGCTGGTGAAAATGAGAATGTAAATTTTATGGTTTTTGTAAAGAATCACCACTGGAATCCCCTGAAAATGACACTAGCGATTTAGTGGAAGAAAAAGAGCATATATCTGTCAAATTACCATGTCATTTATATTCCTTTTTTTAACAAAAGGAAAGAGCAATCAAGGATTGGAGATTCTTTTGCACTATGAATTTAAACAGTTGCGTAAGGCAAAGTCCCTAGGGTTGTTTTATAGAGATGCTTGGAGGCTAAAGGTATACCTATTGTGTACATTAAGGCGAACACAACACATGTATGATAGAGTTAAAACTCAGGTAAAGACTGTAGGAGGTGATTCGGAGTACTTCTCGATTGTGATTGAGTCATATTAGGGATCAACTCTTAGCTCGTATTTATTTGCTTTGGTGATGGACGAATTGACGCAACATATTCAAGATGATGTGCCTTATTGTATGTTATTTGCGGATGACATTGTCTTGATTGACGAGGCTCAAGGCGAAGTTAATGCTAAGTTGGATGTTTGGGGGCAGACCTTGGAGTCTAAAGGGCTCAAGTAGAGTAGAACCAAGATAGAATACTTAGAGTGCAATTTCAGTGATGTAACGCTCGAGGTTGGTGCAGAAGTGAAGTTGGATACTCAAGTCATTCTGAAAAGAGGAAGTTTCAAGAATCTCGGATCTATTATCCATGGAAATGGGGAGATTGATGTTCATGCCACTTATCATAAGTGCATGGTGGATGAAATGGAGGCTCACTTCTAGAGTCTTGTATGATAAAAAGGTGTCACTAAAGCTTAAAGGCAAATTCTATAGAGTGGTGGTTAGACTAGCAATGTTACATGGAGCGAAGTGTTGGCCAGATAAGAACTCCATGTTCAAAAGATAAAAGTTGAAGAGATAAGGATGTTGAGGTGGATATGTAGGCATACTAGGAGAGACATGATTAGGAATAAAGATATTCTAAACAAAGTAACAATGACCCTAATAGAGGAAAATATGTGAAAATCGAGACTGAGATGATTTAGACATGTATATATGAGATGCACAGATGTCCCCATGCAGAGGTGTGAGGTTGGTTGTGAATGGTTTCAAGAGAGGTAGAGGTAGACCAAAGAAGTATTGGAGAGAGGTGATTAGACATGACATGACGCAACTTCAACTTACCGAGGGCATGATCTTAGATGAGAGGCTATAGAAGACACATGTTAAGGTAGGAAGTTAGTTTTAGTTGAGCGTTGTCCCACCATTTCCTCTATACTATTAGTACTATTACTCTTGTAGTGCCTTTGTCCTTTGGGTTTGGTACATTCTACCCTCCGCAGACCATACTTTGTAGGATTATAGTGAGTTGGTTGTTGTAATTTAAACTGTTTATAACATGTTAGTGCTGTTTTTATCATATGCTTTTTAATTACCTTATAACTGACCTAATTAATGAACATTTTGACATTGAGCGTAAAACTTAAAACTCAATAAATTAATTGCTGGGAATAAAAGATTTCATTGAAAATCTGAAAACGTTACAATAAACTCCTCTTTAAGACATCACACTACCAGACAAGAGTACATAAAGAAAACCCAAGTTGCACAAAGCAAGAAAAAGCACCCCACTAATTAAACCAACATTAACAAATTATTACAACATCATTATCTTAGTACTAAACAATCTTTTTTTCCCATTCCCATTAATTAGTGTTGTATTAAAACCTCATCAAAGTTGACTTAACACTATCTCATCAAACAGTTGCTATTGGGCCCAAGTTGACAGCAGTTTCCACAGTCTTCATTGCCTCAAACCTTGGCTCCTTAGCCTGGAATTTGAGACCTGCATATAATTTCATGTAGTCCTCAAAAACAAATTTTGGGTACATGACTGTGTTCTCTTTTTCTTCCTTTTCCAACAATTCTGGTGCTGGATAAATGACAGCATCACTCCCCGGATTATAGAACGAAGCCAAGGACATTCTGTTTCCATCAGGCTGAGCAATCACCCTGTGCTCCACACTCTTGTATTTTCCATTGGTAATAACCTAAAAGCCATTTAAAACACAAATCAACCATATTAGTAAATTTATCTTCTTATTGTAGTAACTCTACCTTGGTGTCCAGCGACTATAAGGTATCAATGTGTTCAACTCTTAGATGGACATTGTAAACGAATTCTTACATCATTAGATCATCTAAAACATAGATAAAATTCCAATATTTAGTGGAACTAGGATGATTTAACTTATATGCACGAGTGAATTCTTTTTACACTGTCAAAGTATCTTATCATGTTGTAGTAGGTAACTTTCCAAGGTATATGATAGAGTGAAAATTCTCAGGGATGCCAAGGTATCCAAAGTAGTGACCTTGAAAATACGCTAGACAACATTATGCTATATGTTAAATCACCCTGATATATAATATAAGAATCTTTAAAACGGTCCGTGTATATTGGTTCAATCATTGGATACCTCGAGTTGGTCACCGAGGTTGATGACAATGGAGTGACGCATTGGTGGAACATCAATCCATTTGCCATCTTTGAGTAGCTGGAGACCACTGACTTTGGCATCCTGGAATAGAAGGATGATGCCACCAGCATCTGTGTGAGGTCTCAGGCCTTTAATCAGATCAGGCTTGGGACATGGTGGGTAGTTGCTAACTTTGGTGCCAAAAGTAGGACCCTTTGAGCCATAAAACACTTTCTTCAAGTAACCTTGCTCTAGTCCTAGATTTTCACAAAGCAAGTCCAACAGTTGCTCTGCTAGTTTCTCCAGTTTATTTGCAAACTCCTTCATGATTTTCCTGTCATGCTTCATGTTATGTCAGCAAAACAAATCCAGAGTTCCATCAACATAAAATATCACTATTTTTTTAATATGTACACGTAATTTGGCTGATAATAATGTGTTCAGTTCAATTTGCAATAGTCGTCCTTGATCTGCCTGTGGTAGACAAAAGGCGTAACTGGAGTTCTGAATTTTAAATAAACTATATATACATATTAAGTAAATAGTTTAACACAAATACAAGGTTTCAATAAAAAACTATTGCCCCCGTATCCTATCTCTAGCTCTGCCTCTGGTGGTAGAAGCAAATCCAAAGGAGAAAATTTCCTCAAGGTTAAGCTTAAGATATACTGGTGGTCTTACATATACAGGTTTAATTAGATAGGCAAGTTAAACTGAAGATTCCCAGATAGTTGGAGCACAGTTTTTTTTATGACAAAAACCAAAGATAATTAGTGCAACGGATAACGTATTACTTCTCCATTCCAAAAAGAATGTTATCTTTCTATAATTAGGAAATAACTGAACTTCAATATTTCTCTTTTAACCTCAGTCAAATGATTTATAGCCACATAAATGGTCAATAGGTGCTTTAGACGACAAATTTTAAAATTTTGTTTTTCTTTCTTAAACAAGTCAAATGACGTCATATAAATTGGGACAGAGGAAGTACAACAAAACATGGAGATCCCTCTGACCTGTAATCATCTTCAAGATCAGGAACTTCTGAAATGTTTGAAACAGGAAGATGTTTCAAGAAGAAAGTACTTTCCCAGTCCAAATCATCAATTTCAGTCTGAACAGCTTCAAGGCCTTTATTTGCCACCATTTCCTTGAACCTTTGTTCCATACACTTCTTGTAATGTTCCTTGGTGAACTTCTCTACTGTGTCCAGAAGTTCATGAGGGATCCCATGATTTTCCACCTTCATAAATACACAAACATAGCAAAAATAAGAACTGAATTTATATAATCATGTCATTTATAAGATATTATAGGTAACTCTATTTGCTCACTGGTGGATACAACATGTAGATATTGAGTTCGTCTGAACTCAGTATTTTTAACGCAGAGCATCAATTTATGTATACAAATTTACTAAAATTCTAATAAATAGCAAGTCTCATTGTTTTAGGTCAGTACTAAGAATTTTAAAGATTGGACTTAAAAAACTTCAAATTTTGGGTCCGTCTCTATATGTACTAACCATATGTTAGTACATGTGAATCTATTGAGTAATTGATAGTACGGTGTCAGTGCATATATATAACTTATCTTTTTAAGAAACATTTTTATGAGAAAAAATAACATAATTTAAATTAAAGTTTAATGTCACCTCAAAGAATCCCCAGTTCTCACAAGCATCTTTTATTTTCTCCAATGTTGCAGCCCTTTTTTCTGTGTTGAGCATCTCCATGTTAACCACTGGGAAAGTCTCCATCTTAATTTCTACTATCCTATTTCTGCCCCACACTTCAATTTTTTTAAATTTTTGGTTGGGAGTAGCTCTTAGTTCCTGTACAGGATGGAGATGAATGAGTATTTGAAGGGGTATTTATAAGACTTTTCAGAAGGGCATTCAGAAAAAAAAAGATTTATTTTTTTCCAAAAAATAAACAATGAAATCTAGGAAGTAAGGGAAGTGGGAACAGGAGTTGTGGGGGATGTATGTGTGTACATCTTGCTAGGACCTACCAATTTTTGGCTGAGTATTAATGAGTCATTTGGTTACTATTGTGTCTTCTTCTCATTTGTCTGTCCTCTCCTTTTGTGGGATTGCTCCTAATTAGTGCCATATTATTATAGTCTTTGCCTTGCTTTTTCTTGAATTTGACCAATTTTGGTCTTGTATCTTTTTTTGTTTATTTTAAAAGAAGTATACAAATTTACATGGCAAGTGTATTTTTGATAGACAAAAAATAGTGTTATGAGGAGGATATCACATGTTTTGCTATTTTGCTTAATTTTTTGATCAATCACTGTAAGGTCTCAGGTTCATCTTTAGTAAAGATTAAAAATACTAAGTGATCTCTTCTTTTATTTGTTGTAGTTTGATGGATAGAGTTACTTAATTCTTGTTATTAATAAGAGGTGTCAGGACATCTCATGGAATTAGTTGAGGGGTGGTGTTAGGTTTTTCGTCAAATTAATTGAGTTGCTTGCAAGTTGGTCCAAACAACAAGGTTTTCAAAAGAAAAAAATGGTCTAGAATATGCATTCAAGGATGTGAATTAGTGACTAATGAAATGTATGAGATGCTATGGGATACTGGGGTTTAGATCAGAGTTGCATTTTGAAACAAAGTAAGATATAACTAGTCGAGATGTGCATAAAGGTAATATGATATTAGAACTATATATAGAATAGAATGGGGAAAGGTTGGGATTCGCCCATGTATTACTATCCCAAATTGCTAAACTCTGCCATCTGTTAAATTTTGGTCAACTTAATACTCTTGTAATTAGCAAATAGTTTCGTATTATTATCTTGAAATAGATAAGACTCCACGGGTCCAGTTTTTTGGGATAAAAAGTTTAAATTTATCTCTCAACCTTATACTATGATTAAAATTATTCTTAGATTTGAATCAAGTGCAAAAATGAAACTCTTTCCTAATGAGGGCTGTAATGTTGGACCAAATCTGAAGAAATGGCAAAATAGTTCAATAGTCGAAAAGCAAAGGGGAAGGGGGACAAGTCCAAATCACTATAACAGTGGAGTAGTGGCGCAATCACAATGTTATCATAAAACTTGTTTGTTTGTGTTTTGATTTTTTTTTTCATTTAGTACATAGTATTTGTGAGAAATATTGGAGAGGAATATTATTGAATTGTTATCTATATTGACATCATATTTATAGATACTATATTAGACTCCTTTTCCAATTAGGATACTATAATACAATCATTTTCCAAGTAGAATTCTATATACTATTCCTATTCTAAGTAGGATTATAAATAATATTCTTGTTTCTATTCCTATTCTAACACTCCCCTTCGAGCTGATGCATATAAGTCATATGTACCTAACTTTTTACAAATGTAATTAATACAAGAACCGACGAGGGGCTTGGTGAGATATCCGCAAGTTGATCACCCGCCTCACAAAATTGTTAGTCAATCTCAATGTGCTTAGTCTTCTCATGAATACTGAATTGCAGTGTTGAACTTTCCAAACGAGGCTTGAGAAGACTGTTATCAACATATAAAGCTATCAAGATTCCCCCTGAGCAAGAAATCAGGTGATTGTTGTATATAGACTTCTTTCTCGAGATTACTGTAGAGAAAAACATTCTTAATATTCAACTAATTAAAAGGCCAATGGAAAATGACAATTACAGATAGAAAAAGGGACATATACTACTTTAGCTCCGTGAGAGAAATATCACTGTAATCCGACCCAAATATTTGAGTCTAGTATAAAATATATGGATCATCTTGAAATCAAGAGATGAGTAGACCTTAAATAAGAAAGTCACCATAAAAATTGGCCAGAACATGCTCATGCCCCAAATTATTAGATTTGATGGCTAAAATGGTTACAACCTGAGAAATAAAATAATATGGGTAGGGTTGGAATGATGACATGACCCTACAAAGAAAGAATAATATGGGTAGGGTCAGAATGATGGCACAACCCTACGCAAATTAGATTTGAAAAAAATAGTCACTGTGCTACATAAATTAAATATGAAAAAGTAGTCATTGAAAAGACGACATGGTGCTACACAAATTAGATATAAAAAGTAGTCACCGAAATGATGGTACGGTGCTACACAAACACGGACAAATGTTAGGTTGCCACAAAACAACCCTAGAAATTCATCGAAAATTGACGCACAGTGACCTGTTTGACTGAGTTTTCTTCCCTCAAATATGAGAATCATACATATATCTTTGACCCTACTTTTGTTAACATAACCATTGGCCAGACAGGCGACATATATTGGTCATAGTCGCTCGCCGGCAGCGAAAGTTCTTTGATTTTTTACCAGGACCGTAGAAGCTCTGATACCATGTGAGAAATATTGGAGAGGAATATTATTGAATTGTTGTCTACATTATTACATTGAGACCCTATTTATAGATACTATATTAGACTCCTTTTCAACTAGGATACTATAATACAATCGTTTTCCAAGTAAGATTCTATATACTATTCTTATTCTTTTTTTTGTGAGGAAGACGTACCCATTACTTAATATTAATTTACAGAAGGGAGTTTTTGGCTGCCATTTCGGGCCGAAACAACAGTAGCATGTGCCACATCTTCACTTAGAGATGTGTGTGGAAAATAGTTTGTTTTACGTACATAATTTGTTTCCACCGAGTTCGCTTGGAATTGTTTCCTTACAAACTCCGATGGGCTTACAAAAATGGTAGTATTACCATAGTCTTCCCTTGACTTCCCTTCCTTCGACAGCAGGTCCGCTACTTGGTTTTGCTCCCTAAATGTGTGGTCCAATACTACTCTGTCCAGCTTGTTCATTAGGTACCTGCATTCACAAATAAGGTTATCATATTTTAGGCTTCCTTCTTTGATTATATGTATAATACCTTGTGCATCAATGTTGATTTCTAGGTTTCGGATGTTATAGCTGATGGTCAGTTGGAGACCCCTTTTCAGGGCTCTCAGTTCGGTTTCTGTGCGGTTTATTTTGGGTATTGATTGCAGGAAGCCCAATACCCACTCTCCGTTATGGTTTCTTATGACTCCCTCGATCCCACCTGGTCCTATTATGCCTGCTACTGCCCCATCAATGTTCAGCTTGCGGTTTCGTGTCCCTAGGGGCTCCCATTTAACAACGATGGGGTGATGCGATCTCATACCTCCCCGCTTTGAAACCTTAACATGGATGCACTTTATATCTTGGCCATAGACAAGGTCGTATGACAGTGGACACTTCTTGTTGTTATGATAATTGTCGTTTCTATTTCGCCATAGGTGCCAGAGGCTAAAAGGAAGGAAAGTTGCCAACTGATCCAAGGGGTGTGATGTTGTTTCCAGATTTCTCCAAAGGGTAACCCAGTGTTGGCGTGTGAGGGTTTCCCTCCTTGGTGTGGTGGTATCAGCATTGCGTCTGCGCACCTCTTCCCAGAAAACTTATGTTATCTTGCAGTCAAATAACACGTGATCGATATCTTCCGGGGGTTGGTGGTAGACCTTGCAGTTAGGGGTAATGTTAATCCCTCTTAAGTGTAAAAGCTGGTGAGTTGGGATCCTTCCATAAAGGAGGCTCCAAAGGAAGATTTTTATCTTATCCGGGAATTTTTCCTTCAGAATTTTGCAGAAGTTTGCATTTGTTTCTTTGCTCCCTGCTTGGTGGTTTAGAATGTGGTTATAGGCAGTGGAAGTCGTGAACTTGCCATCCTGGGTTAGTCCCCAAATTTTGTTGTCCTCCTTGTTACTTGTTGTTTGAAGGCTATGGTCCAAAATGTTGTTCACTATATCCTGGGGGATGGTGACGGAGAGATCTTGCAGGTGCCACTGGCTTTTCCTATGGAGGCTTGCCACTGTGCAATTTTCCTCATTCCACTTGAGTGGTCCCTGCACACGGTTTCTGATTGGACCCCAGTTGTTCAGCCAAGCATCCTTGAAAAATTTCACTTTGGTGCCCTTATGGGTTACCCACCTGGTGGTCATGGTAATGTCATTCCACCCATTTTAAATGTTTTTCCAGGTCCTAGACACAACCCTACTAGGAACTATCCTGGTAGGGTCCTTGCTGTATTTCTCAGTTAGGATTCTTACCCAAAAATTCCCTGCGTTTTTGGTGATCCTCCAAGCTAATCCTACCAAAAGAGCCCTGTTTTTTACCTCGCTCTTGTGAATTCCCAGTCCATCGTGTTCTTTACTAAGCGTAACTGTGTCCCAGTTGATAAGGTGCATTTTCTTTTTGCTTTCACTGGAGCCCCAGATAAAGTCCCTGGTAATTTTATCAATGGTTTTTACGATCCTACTAGGTAGTCTTATGTGGCTTATGACGTGGGTGGGGATAACCTCTAGACTGGATTTAGCTAGGATTGTTCGCCTGGCCATGTTAAGGTTTTTGCTTTTCCAGCCCGCAAGCTTACTTCTCATTTTATCTACGATGAACTGGAAATCCCTGTTTGTGGGCTTCTGTTGGAACATAGGGAAACCTAGGTATTTTCTGAAGTCTCTATGCTCCTTAATCCCAAGGATGTCGGCACATTGTGCCCTGATATTAGTGGGGCAATTCTTGGAGAAGAGGATCCTGCATTTGCTATGGTTGACTCTCTGTCCAGCATCAGCGTGGAACTCATGGAGAATACTGTTGATGGCATAATGGTTCTGATGGCCAGCTCTAGTAAACAAGGTAAGGTCATTTGCGAAGAAGAGATGGGAAAGCTTTGGGCCACTTCTGGAGATTTTTATGGGCTTCCAGTCCCCGTCGCTCACCTTACCCTCTATATGTCTAGCCAGTCTTTCCATGCACAGGATAAATAGGTAGGGAGACATAGGGTCTCCTTGCCTTATCCCTTTTGATGGTTGAAAGGCCTTCGTTTTCTTGTCGTTCACAAGAACTTCTATGCTGCTGGAGCTTAGGCAGGACATAATGAGATGGATGAGCTTGGCAAGGAATTTAAAGAAATGGAGGGTTTCCCTAATGAAGGACCACTCAATTTTATCGAAAGCCTTTTCTAGGTCGATCTTGAGAATCATGTTTCCTTTTTCCCTTTCATTTTACCAAAGTGAGAGAGGGTTTCTTGCACGATGATGGCTTTGTCATAGGCTCTTCTTCCAGAGAGGAAACTGGACTGACAAGGACCTATGAGGTTAGGGAGGAAAGACTTGATTCTGTTGACTATGATCTTGGTAACTAGCTTGTAGCTGATGTTGCACAGACCAATCGATCTAAAATTTCTGAGGTTGGAAGTGTCCTGGGTTTTTGGAATGAGGCAGATGAGGGTTTGGTTGGTCTGCATGGGCATACTACCTTCGTCAAAAACCTTTTTACAGAAGGTTATGGTCTGGGGGCCCAGACTATCCCAATAGTTCTGGTAAAGCAGGTGGTGGATGTCATCCGGTCCTGGAGCCTTAAGGGGTTTGAAAGACTTGAGGGCACTTACAATTTCACTGTCTCTAAGGGAAGCTTCAAGGTTGGCCATTTCACTGGGGCTGAGGGCAGCGAGTTGGTTGGTGTTAGAGTTGGTCCCCTTCCTACTCCAAGAGTGCTTTGTTTGGTAGAGTCTATTGAAGAAGCGTAAGGTGTGGTCTAGGATGTCTTGTTGTCTTTGAAGGACATTGCCACTTTCGTCTGTTATGGATACGATTTTATTCCGCCTTCTCCTAATTAGGGTGGCTGTGTGATAGAAGTTCGTCTTAGCATCACCCTCAGTAAGAAGTTAATCCTAGACTTGGTGATCCAGAATTCCTTCTCAGCCTTTAGGAGTTCATCATATCTCTCAGATAGTTCCGTCTCTAGGGATTGGAGGAAACTGCTATGATGGAGGTGGCCATACTTTTGAATGCCCCCTATTCTAGCCCTAAGCTTCTTAAAGATGTTGCCAAAGGTATGCTTATTCCAAGACACTGCTTCCCTGGTGAAAGTGTCAATAGACCTTAGGAGGTCAGAGTCTTGCCCAAAGGAGTAGTTCACAAGGTCTTTGAGGTTGGATGGTTGCACTACATGGGTTCCATCCTGAAGGGTTTGGGACTGTTAGGGCTCAGGTTAGCATTAAGGGAGAGAAGAAAGGGGTAGTGGTCAAACTTTATTCTGGGGAGGTGGGTCACGAGTGATTTTGGAAATCTTTTAATCCAAGAGTCATTAGCCACACACCTACCAAGACGCTCAAAGATTAACTGGGTACGATATTTATATCTTTTATTTGTCCAAGTAAAGATGGGGCCTTGATATCCTAGGTCGAGTAGGCTACACTTCTGGAGGCAATTCCAGAAGACTTTTACCCTAGCGTGGTTAATGTTGTTTCCTCCTAACTTCTCATTTGCATTAAGGACTTCATTAAAGTCTCCCCCCACTAACTAGTCCATGGGTTGGGTTTGAGCTCATCCCAGAGTAGTTTCCTAGACTCAAGATTCGGGCTAGCATAGATTGCAGAGAATAACCAGGAGTCGGTGCTAGGACTTACCTTGATCCTCACATGAATCCCCCGTTGAGAGACGGAGCTGTCTAGCTTGAGCATATCCTCCTTCCACATAATCACTATCCCCTCAGACAGACCTTCTGCAGCAGATTGGATCTGGGAGTCAAAGTTCTGCATCTCTGTGAGTTGTTGATGGTCCCTCATCTTTGTTTCCCGAAGAACAAGTAGGGCTGGTCTATACTCTTTGACCATCGCTTCGCAATTTCTTCTGAAGGTGGAGTTGTTTTCTCCTCTACAGTTCCAAATAATGAACCTGGTCATTGGAAACATTGGTTGTCCCGATTGTGGTATCTCCACTTCCTTCCCCTTTTCTGATGCCCTGACTGGGTTCAGTGCTACAGCCATGGGAGTAGTATCCTTTGCACTCATGATGTTCAGTGAGCACATTGGCGTGGTTCTCGGGCAGTATATTAAGAAGAGTGGACTCGTTGATTCCTGCATCTCCTTTATCCAAAACCTCTTCAGAATGCACTCCTCCGGGAAGAATTCTCTAAGGCTTGCAATGATTTCCTCTAGGTCTCGAGTGTTTTCTCTTAGCAACTCAATGGTTGAGCGTCCTTTCTCCTGCTGATAGTTTTGGCTCCTTGTGTTTTCTTGACCTTGAGCATTGTGTGCAGTGTTCTCCTAAACTGGCATCTGTACGAACTAGAGGGACTGGTTGCTAAGGAGGTATGGAAAGAACGGGAAGAAGGGAAGAGTTTGGAATGTTTGTCCCATGAGCGAACCCAGTTCTTGCGATGTCATCATGTTGATGTTGCCAATCAGCTGAGACCTTCACATGGTTTCCAGCCATAGTTGCATCCCCAGACCCTCGATTGCATGATCTAGGCCCTCTTTCACAATCTGTGCTAGGTATGCAGGGTTCTGTATCATGAGGGTTACTGGTTTGCCCTTCACTATTAACTGGAAAGTTAGCTGCTGGTCTCGGAGGCCTAGTTCCAACCAGGAAGTGGGTTGGTGCCCGCTGGGCAGGGGGGTCGACGCTAGTACCATAGGTGCTTGCGAGTTCGGTGTGCTGTGGGTAGAGGTGTTGGGAATGTTTCCCGCCATTATTGAGCGTGTTGTAGGAACTGGGGTCTCCCTATTGGGCTTTTAATGGTGCTTTCCCTTTCCTGTGTTGGAAGGTGCTAATAGATTCCGGTGATACGACTTCCACGGTCATTTCATCAGGATTTTTGTGATGATTATTTTCCTCGGAGTAGTACACACCTTGAACCGGAGAAGATAGTATGGAACTCTGAGAATCGTTTCTTTGTTTGATAAGGTTCTTTTGTATAATTTGACAGTTCACTCTTTCCACCTCATTAATGTATTCCTTCCCCCTAGGTTCCTTTTGGGTTTCGTCTGCCCCACCCTAGTTTCTGGCTGTCCCTCCATCTTC
The DNA here is from genome assembly GCA_038996855.1 of Solanum aculeatissimum. Classification (NCBI taxonomy): domain Eukaryota; kingdom Viridiplantae; phylum Streptophyta; class Magnoliopsida; order Solanales; family Solanaceae; genus Solanum; species Solanum aculeatissimum. Next base: position 2,527 of record JBCEWC010008101.1, on the reverse strand, counting down.
AATGACATTTAATAATGGAGTAGGTGAGGGGTTGGGTGAGGTGTTAATGAGGGTTATTTCTTTCCCAGTGGGCCCCAAGTTTCTAGCTCTGGATTCGATTTGTCCTTGTTCAGTATGTAAGGGCCCGAATTTATTCTGGATCTAGTTCTGAGTTTTTGGCAGTGGATTTTCTGGCCCTTATTCATTTTTCTCGGGTCTACGTCCTTTACCGGCCCTGTTCCCTTTGGTTGGGTCATTTGTCTCCTGTTTTGTCAGCCTTTGTCCCTCCCGTCTGTTCTGATTCTGTCGGTGTTGGTTGTTTCTGTCCAGTCCACCCCTGCTATTTTTGTTCCTTGGGAAACGAACAACTTCCCACTCTCTTTCTGTGCTCCCTGTTTCAGTTTTTCCGACTCTACTCTGCTCTTCCCCTCTTTGTTGAGGCTTTGATGGACAGGTAGTCTCCGTGTGCCCCAAATGTCCGCAGTTCACACACATGATTCCGTTTCCCTCATAGACAATCTTTTGCTTGTGGGTTCCGATCGTAATCTTACTCTTCACAGGTGTGTCAAGTGGGATTTGGATGCAGATTCTTGCATACCTTCCTCTCAACGGTTCTGAGGCGCAAACGTCTATCCTGAGGAGGGATCCCATTCTTTGTCCCACCCTCTCCAGCACTTGGCGGTCGTAGAACTCCGTTGGAAGTTGTGGGAGTCTAGCCCAGATTGTTGTGTGGGTGATAGTGGAGTTATGTGGAACGAAGTTCGGTTCCCATTTTCTGACCGAGATAAAGTTTCCGGAAATGAACCGGGGTCCCTCATATAGCACTTTGTGGGCATTTGTCTCTAGATTAAACTTTGCTACATGGTAGTCGTTTCCCAGGTCAATTAGGGAGAACGGCTCCGATAGTTGCCAGAGGACCGTTAATTTGTTCTTTAGGTAGTTGTAGGGAATTTTTTTGCCAAAGACCTTGATGATTATCGAGGCTTTCCATGGTCTATACAATCTCTGTAGCTCATCCTGGGTCAATTGTATTGTTTCAGTTTGAGTCCCTGGGCTCTCGTCTACGTCCATTCCTCCTGGAGCTTGGATGTCGTACGTTTGGCTCAGATGGGTGGTCTTTCCCATCAGGATATCTTTATACGTTTGGCATGCCTCTTTGTCGAGGGGGTCCGACGGCTTTGGTGGACGCAGGTTGAGCTTCCCGCTTGTGTCATCGATGTCCATCACAGAGAGAGAATTTTTAAGTTGTCTTTGCTAAAATAAGTTCATGCTAAATAGATACTATTCTTATTCCTAATTTTATTCTAAGTAGGATTGTAGATAATATTATTGTTCCTATTCCTATTCTAACAATATTCATACTGAAGTTTGACTTATTTAGATTTGCCTCGCGTAGCCACCTTAAAATTAATAACAATTTCTTTTTGAATAATTTATAAAATTTCATATATAATAAAACTATAATCATTTTTATGTATAAACGTAGATGTGTTTATTTGATTTTATTATTGTTTACAATTTTTTCTTTTTTAAAGTAGATGGTCTATATTTTTTAAATTGAACATTAATATTTTGTGAGTAATCAATTTAATAAGATGTTAATTAACTATCCTCAAATTATTCAAATGACAATATCAAAATGAATAAAAAAAATATTGCAAAGAAAATACACAAAGATATATAAAGTGAAAGATACTTTAATAAACAAATAATATTTTTAACGAAATATAGCAATATATATTATTTTTTAATAGATCAAATCAAATATGGGATAAAACATAAGTTTTAACACTACTAAACCCAGGACTACTAATTCATGCACTAGTATTTCTGCAATACTAATTCTTATATTATTAGTCTTTGTATCAAATGACCTGTATGTAATAATTAAAAAGAGTTTGAAGTGGTGATTTCAATTGCATTCTATTTTTTGTATTAGAATAGGGTGAAAATCATCTTCACTCTTCAATTTTACTTTAAAAATCAAACTCTCTCAACTTTGAGTAATAGTCAAACTTTTCTCTTTATCTTATGCATTATCCATTTTATCCTTATTACATCACATATATTTAATATCTCTTTATATTATATATATTTTATTTTTTTAACCTATGTATTTATAACATTTTTAAAGCTCATTAATATTGTAAATAGAGTAATTTTTTTTATGAATTTGACATGTCCAATTCCCTCAGGGGACGGATCTCTAAGAATTCACCTATCCCAATAACAAAAAACTCTGACTTGAATGATCGTGTATTAAAAGTTAAATTGGCCCACTTAAACAACCTAAAGACTTGGCCCCGTCCGATTTGGAGAATGACCCCTTATGGCACGACTTAGTCAGTTATTCTCGCAGTTCAGATAAGATTCAGACCTACTGTTTTTTCAAATTAATCTCGTTGATACATATTGTAGACGATAAAATTTCGCGTCAAGAAAATAACAATCAAGAACGAAAATATCGCAATAATTTTGTAGTATTTTATTTCAAGTATGTGAGTGTTACAATCTCTATCTATCCTCTGATTCGTCTTTTCAAGTGTGA